>JAQIXG010002919.1:0-16282 GCA_034700105.1 Oconnorella tubifera
TGTAGACCATGAACAGGAAGAACCCGAAATCTCATATCAGGAAGATGCAAGTGCAAGTTCAACTGAAATTCGAGATAAGGAACAAGAGGTGAAATCGCACCGACTTGCGTTGCGCTGTGCTCAAATCGTCCTCTTGGGGCCTCTAATTTATAACTGGCCCAGGCCTCTCCAAACCTCTGAATGGGCCTGTATATACCTTGAAACTGTTAGTAAGTTTTTATAGTTACTATTAAGTTTTTGTAAAAATACTTATTTTACAAGTTACACTTAAACGTATTTTTTTTATATATGTGTTTTGAAATCAATTTATTTATTATAAATTAATCACAAAAGCAAAACGTTGGGTCTTGCTTTTGTGAATGAGTTGGGCAGACGGATATCTATTGTTTCCGGAGATCCAAGGTCCACGTCTTTCCTGAAGCAACGACTTGCTTTGGCGGTGCAGCGGGAGAATGTAGCGGCAGTGCTGGGAACTTTTGTGACAGTTTCCCAAGACACTTTTTAACTTTTAAATGTGTAAATGTCTGAACGTGCTTGTACAAACTATTAACTTTTTGCATACTGTAAATTAATAGTAGATTTATTTATTAATATATTATAAATTAATTTAATATTATTAAATATTTACTTTATTTTAATTAATTAATTAAATTAATTAATTAAGATATATTAATTGATCAATTAGGAGTTCTGTAAATTGATTCGTGTATTGTCATCGGAAGTTGACTTTGTATGCAAAATTTCAAGTCAATGGGTCAATGGGAAGTTGGCTGAATATCGATGATAAGATTTGAAATAGACATACATACATACATACATACATACATACATACATACATACATACAAACAGATAAAGATAATAAAAGTGTGGTAAAAAATGAAATCGCTATAATAACAAATATGCGAAATTCTATTTAAAAAGGTCGTCAAATGACTATGACACCGATAATAGATCTCGAGACGACTCATCGCGGAAGTCCCATCAGAGACATGGGCAGGATTTTTTACTAAGTTTTGCTCCTCGCGTCACCTATAGCCTCACCATGTCATAACAGTTGATTTATGGATTTATCCTTTCCGATTCATGTCCTTTGACTTTATGCGATCATCTTTGGACGACCTAACACTTCTATTGAGTAAAATGTGAGATAACAGCGTGCAATCTTAACCTTAACGAACTATGACCCCGAAAGTGATCTCGCTAAATTCCTCCATAAATTATATTGTTCGCCACCCTCAGTTAATTAACCACAGCAAGTTTATACGTGAAAATTAATGATTTTTGTCATCTCGACCTTAGTGATCTATCATTTTTACCGTTTCTTATTCACAGCCTTTAAATGAATGTTGATTCATCATTTGATTGGCTTTAGATATAATTAGTAATATATAGTGAGATCTTAGTAAATATGTAAGTTAAACCTTACTATATATAATATGTTGTAAGTTAAACCTTACTGTATTATATAAACTTTATGATCTCAGAAAAGTAATCTTTGGGGTCCTGGAATTACTGTTTTAACTCTCATTTTAATTATAACTAATTATATAATTTAATTAGGACTAAATCTGTAGATCTCATCTATCCTACTTAAAGTGAGATGACAGGCTAAAAAAATTAACCTTGTGACATATGATATTCATCCTATTTGAGTATCTCTTTAATGCCTGTTGTCTCGTCTATGAAAGGACTTTAATTACTAATAAAATCTAGGCGTTACTGTATTACATAAGTCTGCGTTTCTCTATAGTAGGCCTATTTAAGATTAATATAAAAGTTGCAACATCCGATATGTTTAAACTTTCTGTTGAAACTTATCAGCTTATGTTGCTTAATAGGCTTGAACTCTCAATTAATTATTAGTCAGCATCAATTTAAAAACAAAAACTATCTAGACCTTATACACAGCTATTTATAATACTGCTATGACCAATAACTGTGGGCTGTTAAGCCAATGGTTTGTCGGCTGCAAAAAAACATTAACAAGGAAGTATTAACGAAGGCCTGCTGCATAATATTATATCTGAAAAAATCAAGTGTTTTACGTCCTTGCAAACACTACAGGCCTGTAGACTTTTAAGCGTATCATAATAAATATAGCTTAAATTATAATATATATAGCCTAATATAATATACATAGCTTTTAATATATATACTTAAATTTAAGCTATATATATATATATATTATATACTGATGTGAATATTTTTAAAAGAAAATTGTCTGCAGTATGATAAGATTTTACATTTAGATAAGAACTAGTAGACTAAAGGTTAAAAGTTAGTCTCAGAACCCACCGGCGCGAAATTTGATCGCTCGACGCAATATTTTGGACATTTTTGAATCGCTCGACACTGTATTGAATCTGTTCAATGAGAGCATACCCACCGCCGCGACAGCGATATTTTGGTATACGCCATTTTGGTCGATGTCCAAAATGTCATCGAAACGAAAGCGATTTTTTGGTTGATGTCCGAAATATCTCGAGGCTCTAACCAATGATATATCATCTATCAGTCACCTGACTGATGATAGCCTGTCACTATCGTATATGAGCGACATTTCATCGCGCCGGTTGGTTTTTGAAATATCGCGCGACATAATTTTTTATCGTGCGATATTTTGGTATATGCCAAAATATCGCGATGGTGGGTTTCAGCCTTAATTTCGTTGTAGAGATTACGCATTATAACGCGAAAAGATAGAATTCGATGTTCATATTATCGACTAGACTATGACTTGTTATTTATATTGCTTCATTATATTACAGGTGATTGACTTTGGTGTCTTGAATACATTTCACAGGAATATCTGACAATCTCCTTAAGGCTTGCACTGATACAGCTTGTTAAATTAGAAACAAAGTGCACTTTGTAATTGTCATATCTCTTGTTTAATCTCTGAGATATCAAAAAGGCTCGTCTGCTAGGACGCTCGTCTCGTCTGCTACATCTAGAAGTAAAGGGGAAAGGTTCGTATATTACAATTAGGAGTTAAAGGACTGTCTAAATGATGACCAAATATTTTGATAGAAAAGTAATATGGTGAGACACTTTGCAATTAAGTCTCGCTCAGTGGCGTCACAAGGGTTGGTGTCACCCAGTGCGGCGCCACGGAAAATAATAGTAACAAAAACATCTTGGATCGACATTTTCTTCCGAAAGCAAAGTGATGACATTTTTTTTGCTTGTTACTTCTTTTACGATCTATTGAAGGAAGTATCAATTCATTGCTACCGTTCGCATTCATTCATAGTTCAAGCATAAATGAGCCCATTGTTATTCATTGAGTCAAAATTTCCGTCCAAAATTTTTGGTGTCACCCCCCTACGATGGTGTCACCCGGGACGGCCCGCCCCCCCCCCGCACTCCTCTAGTGACGCCCCTGGTCTCGCTGAAACTCTTATAGCATGGCGCCATAACGGAGGGGCGACAAGGGGGGGAATAATCCCCCAGTATGGAATTTAGCCTCCCTCGGGGGGGGGGAAGGCATATTTAGAGGAAATTTCTTTAAATAGACGTACAATAATTGAGAAAATAAATACTAAAAAGGAAATTTGATAAAAAAAAATAAACTTTGCCTCCCACCCCCCTCCCCTCCCAATGTGACAGAACATGTGTTAAACATAGGCGTTTTTAGATGGCAGACTGCATGTGATTATGGAGAAGAAAAGGCAACAAATATAATATTTAGTTAAATAGGCAAAAAAGTCGTCAGATAAAATTTGGTTTCCCCCCCCCCCCAACACTCAGAAAACCGTTGCGGTGCCTTTGTCTTATAGTCGCATATTTTTTCCCAGTTGTAACAATGTTGAAGTTAGAACCATTTTGGTTGGAAAATAAACGATTATATCTAATTTTTATAATGCTTCAGTTAATAATACTGTTAATTATAAGGTAATAACTATACTGCAGTGGACTAAATTTAAAGTAAATGCCTACTAACTTTCACTATGTACATAATAATTATATCATTAATGTATTAAATTATTCGCAGCCTTCAGCCTGGGGAATATAAAGGTGACTGTGATATAGCAGCTTTCATACTGATTAAGTGAACGTCAAATCAAATTCAGAATCAGGTCATTTTTCAATTATTTATCATATATTGCAGTAAATGTACAATTAAACAAAAAATCGAAAACTTCAATGTTAGTGCAATGGTCTGTTTGATATTAACTTAAATTAACTTAAACTCAATCCCATGTACTTGATCTCATCACAAACTTACACTTTAATAAAGAGTGGAGTCTGATTTTGTTCTCAGCTTCCTGCTTTAATCATCTAAAGGAACTTAATTATGTTTTTGAACCAAAGAGAATGAGGAAGTGAATTGCTCTTACTCTTCTATTATAGCTAATTCGTACTGTGGATTAGCTATTTAGGTCATATGTTGACCGACCACTTTTCGATCACTCCGTCGCGCAATCAGCATTTCTTGTTGACCTTTGTAAGGTATATACGGCTCTATCACAACTCACATTATGATTTTTTTATTAGCATTGGAAATGATCAAAGCACACTTTGACCCAGTTGTTTTATCTGAAATTTGATCAGTCAATATTTCATACTAGTAGCGCTAGGGATACAATGGAGCTTACAAGCATAAAATCGCGCCGAGCGATGGGTTAGGGTTATGTTTAGGTTAGGGTTAAGGTTAGGGTTAGAGTCATGTTTAGGGTTAGGGGTTATAAGAATCGTCGGTTATAAGTATAGTCCTTGACGAACAGTCCGTTGACGAATCGTCGTAAAACCGTTTACTGTGAGGAATTTTACGAAAGGTACATTTTAAGTCAATCATCGAATGATAGCGTGAAAAATTACATTTGATTTCTTGGTTGTTAGATCTATAGATCTTGCAAGAATTAGTTACTAAATATTGGATTTATCAAAGAGTTTGTGAAAGACTTAACACGAGATAATCCTACACGAGAATAAGTTTAAGATTCATGAACGGATGGATGGATCGATGGATGAATGGATCAATTGATGGAACGATCGATGGATGGATGGATTGATGGATGGATGAGTGGATTGGTAGATGAGTGAATTGACGAATGATGGATCAATGCATTTAAAGAAAACTAGCTTAGGTAACAACTGTACTCTGTTGTGAAGCCGAAGCCAAATGATGAAGTGTAGGGTCAGATATAACATGTGAATAAAACTGTCTAAACGAATCATTTGTAAATGTTTCTTACCTAGCTGAATATAAATGATGTTTTTAGTGGATTCTATCTACTTTTTAAAATATTAAAGCAAAATATTACAGTTAAGATATCGAGTAAGTGCTATACGCTGAAGTGTTACAAAATATATGACAGAGAAAAGTCAATACATTCAAAAGTTTCCAATGTCCCAACTCATGATCGAGTACAGATAATTTCTTCTGCAGTTTTAAGGAAGAAAACGCGTAATCCATTATCTTGTACAGTAACAGTTGAGCGAGCGGAGTATTATTTTGGAAAATTATACTCACTTTTCGAAAATGGGTAGCCTATCCAAAGAAGTTTAAATATTGGGATATTCGGGACCCTTGGAGGCCCCGAATCTCCAAGTCCGTCAGTCGCTAATCCCCCTCTGGCGACGATCTCTACCATCAATGATAACTGTTATAATGTTGATTAAATTATTAAATTATATAGAATTAATTTATTATAGAGAACAACTTTTTACTTATCAAATATCACTTTATCGAGAGTTATTTATGCTCAAAGCTTAATTTCATTTACATTCCATTATAGTAGCATAGGCCTACTGGTTCTTAGTCATTTGCATGTTATTATCTGATAATATTCACAGTAAATCCTATAATTAACACTTAATTATAATACCGTATTGCAATGGTTTAAATGCGATCTAGTATTTTATTGGCTGATAATATTCATAGTAGGATCATATTATTAACTTAAAATAGCCATATTGCAATAGTCTAAATCAGTGGTTCCCAACCTTTCCTATGCTGTGACCCCTTGATAACATTTGCCAAGTTGTGGCGACCCCAACGATAAAAATGATTGGGTTACTCCCCCTTCACTGCATTTTTGCAAGTATATATATATGTATTTGACTTCTAAAATATCAGATTATTTATAGGCACCATGTTTTTTAGTTACTTGCAACAATAGTAAGAAACTAATAACAAGCGTAGCCTAATCACAGTAGAAACTTGCAAATTAGAAATTGTGCAAATTGTACAAAAAAATTATTAAGAAATGAATTATCAGAAGGTCTCAGGCGACCCTTGACATATTGTCATTGGGGTCGCAACCCACAGATTGGGAACCGCTGGTCTAAATTCATCTAGTTTTAATTGGTCTAGTAATCCAGTCAGTCTATTACCTAAAACTAGGCACATTAACCTAAATTAGATGTAAGTTATTAAAGAAGTAAATTAGTCTAAAGTAGGCTAATTAAGCATTAGTTCAAACTAAAACTTCTAGTATAAAGTCAGAGGCGTAACTAGCTTAAAATGGGCCCTGGTTGAGAAAAAATAAATGGTCCCCTGTCCTCTGAACTTTTCGGAGCCTCCTCGCTCTACCCAACCAGTTAATATATTCGCAGTAACTGTAAATCTTACAAATGCTACAATTATTCATTGATTTAATTAATAATTCGACGTCAAATATATTTGAATAGTTATATAGGTACGTCAATCTAAAATGCATGATAAAAATCAATTTAGAATTAGACTTAAACTACAATATAAATATAAGTATTATTTAAGTTTTAACTTTAACTTAAACTATTTAACTTAAATTACCGAATTTATTTCAACTGTCTGGACTCTGTATGCTACTATATGCAATTATTTGATATAATCTGAAATGTTTTTATAAGTAAAAAAACAAGTTTCAATGGCATTTCTATAACGTTATTCCCTTATCAGGTTTCATAACTTTCATTAAATTTTTGCAACAATAAATGAAGATATTAAGAAATAATTATTTAAAATAGCATTCCTTCTTTCTAGCCTTCAGATCAGCAAAAACATCAATAATATTTGCAGCATGCAACTTTTTTGCACGCTTGTTTTAAATTGACGGCATTAATGCTAGATCGCTCCTAGTCGATCCTATGACATTGTGCTTCTAAGTAATTTTGTAAGTAATTTTCAATAAAATCATCAGTTTGAAAAAATAACCATCGTGAAAAGCAGCTGTATCATGAAGCAAAATGCAAGCAGTGCAAATTTACCATCCGGAAAATTTCCAAAAATTAAATTTTTTGAATTTTTTTCAAACATTTAAAAGTGAAGCTATAATTCAGTGTTATTTGAGAGCCTATTTTGAAAGTTCTGCATAATGATCGAAATGATAGGATTTGCATCATATTTCTTCGCTAAAAATTCACCTGCAGCATACAATTCGTCGTCAGTTTCTGATATTAATACGGACGGCTGAAGTCCTTAAAACATTGACATAAATTGCAATATCTAGAGTAGCCCATAATACATTTACTTTGAATGTCTGATATGCTGATGCTAATATAGAGACGTGAATTAAAATATTAAAAATAGACAATTTCAATTGCGTTTTACATCATTTTTTGTTTTTTTTATTGGTGATTCGGGGCCCCTAACTCTCGTGGGCCCCGGTGCAGCTGCACCGCCTGCATATATATGGTAGTTACGCCACTGTATAAAGTAGCCATATTAGTATAAAGAAATCATTTGTCTAATGAAGGCCTATTAGTCATTAGTAGAGATATATTTATTTTAAAGTAAACCCATTAGCTAAAATGAGTCTTAGGTCTATTTAACTTTTAACATGTTACTCATAATAGTTTAAAATCGATCTAGTCTTCTCTATCAGGCTTTTTATCGTATACCGTGGGCCTCCTATACATAATAAAAATATTTCCTGCTCTGTAAGATAAAGTTGTATTACTTTTATTTGTTGGCCTAGATGGTGCAAGAGCGGACGCATCAATGTTGCAAACACATTATAATCAGCCGAGTGATGACATTATCAAGCAAGGATGTGTTAAAGTGAAAAGTAAACAATTTGGAGTAATAAATATATTATTGTTATTTTTTAATTACATAATATAGCCCCAAGTCTTTTCAGTTATAAAAATTAATCACTATTGCCAAAATAATGAGTATTTTTAACAGTTGAACTGCACTCAATTCTTAAAAAATTATAATTTTGTTTCATATCTGTAATAGGCCAATGTTCATCAAAATTTTAGTTCTATCTGTATTTATCATACTGAATATTGCTGAAAAGAGTCGTCGGAGTGTAGTTTTAGTGAAGGGGTAATAAAAATTTATTTTAGGGGCACTCACTTTAATCGAATTCCTAAATTATAGCTATAATCTAGCAACATTTGAGAAAATCTTCTGATAACTTTTATATTCTCTGAATTAATTGAGAAACTTTAATTAGTCACTGCTATTTAAGATGTAACTTTGATTTATTATTACTTCTAAAGTTAACTATTCTAAAGTATAATAACAGACCGGGTTTCAATTAAGTAAAAAGTAACTGCCGGAGCTCTAGCTATTGTGTGGGATGGACAGACGGATGCTATGCTGAGGAAATATTAACAGAGTACTTTGCCAATATGGGGGGAACAAACCACCGATGAATGGGGTGGCAGGAAAATTGCATTTCTTCCCTCCTCGCTTAACAACGCAATGCAAGTAATACTAACCCTAGCTCGATCGCTCTTCTAAATTTAAAGTGTAGATTTATTTATTTTTCATTACCACGAATAGTTTTTCAAGAATTCTTTATCAGTCATTTTACTTTAAGATATGGAAGTCACGTTGGAGCATTTTACGAAGACCTTCAAGTAAGGGTCCTTTTAGACTGGAAATGTTTTCAAATGAGAAAGAGTTTCAAAGAGATCCTGATAAGCCAGTAAGATGTGAGATACTGAACGCTATGTCTTCCATTGATATGATACCATCTGATACTAGGAAGCACTCCCTTTCTATTTGTTCCTCAACGTGTCGCAAAGAAGACATACTCATCTTGCAGTTGTGCACTGATAGTGGTATGTTTATCTTTGTTTACATATAATATATCAATATATTGTCAATTGAGTCTGGAGGAGGGGAGTCTGGGGCAAAGATGATTGATGCAGCGGGCCGTAACCATTTAGTGCCTTCAAAAATTAAATTTGCAAATTATGATTATTATATTCAAATAATGTTTTAAAATCGTATCGGTTAAACAATTATCAAAGTTATTTTTAATCGCTGTCCAGCCATCAAATCATTTACTTTCATATCTAAATTAATTAGAAATTAGACAAATTTAGAACAACAATAATTGACAAATTCTAGAATAGATTTTATCTAAACCGTTTGAAATGTGATTAGGGTTTTCAGGATCGTTTATATACGTGAATGATCTAATAGATTAGTAATAAAATGACTACAATTTTACAATTTGTAATGTTAATTTATTCTTATTAATTATAATAATAATATTTAATTATAGTAAACGAGTTAATTTTCAGCTAGTCAAATATTTTATATGTGTTTCTTTATCGACGAAGTAATAAACATTTCTTATTCAACATTTCTTATACAGTTTCTATAGATAAAAAATTACTGATCTTTCTTGGTTTTTAAACAAAATTTCTAAAATGATTTGAACTAAATTAGTTGACTAGAATTTATAAACATATATGATTGAAGTAAAAAATCAGTCCATAAACGAGACAATATTTTAGTGAGTTAATTATAATTAGATCTAGGAGCGTCTTGAATATTATATTTTCTTACAAATTTAGTTTCATAAGGCAAAGAGATTTAGATCATATGACATATATTTACCTTCACTTGTGTCATAAAATAATACTTTATATAGACGCATACAGCTGTATTTTTGAGAATTAATATTTTCAATATTACAACTTAAATTTCATTTAAAATTCATCTTTTAAAGAAAAATTAATAGAGATATAAGAAAGAAAAAGAGGTAATGAAACAAGTAAATAGAAGGAAACAGCAAAAGCGTACACTCGAATTAGTAATATTAAGTTTCGTAAATTTAATTGAAGTTCAGTTTTATTTCTGTTATTTTTCTGCACAGTGTATTTGTTGTAATAAACTTTTTAGCTGATGACATTCACTTGTGGCTGGAAGCTTTAGTTGAATCGAAGAGTCTCTACGTACAAGAACATGAAGATTTTAAAGGCAAAATATTCTATTTTATTTATTTTCAACAAAATAAGTAGGCCTAAATAATTGTCTTAATTGCAGATTATGGACTTAGTAACAGTATTAAGTTGTTAAGACCAAAACTAAACACAAAAATATTATAGTCATTTTTTTATCATCAAACGACTATAGTCTATGGTTTTGTGCCTCATGCATAATATTGCTTATTTCGCTGTTGTAAACCATTTTTCAACAATCCTGACTTTGAATTAAGTTTTATCACTAATTCAAAAATCATTATTACTTTACATAATATTATACAAGTGTTAGTCTCATCCTGGACCTGTATACTGTACTGAACAAAAACTGGCATACAATTAAATATCTAATTATATGTCTAATTATAATTAGGAATAATGTTATAACTAAGTGCAATGATAAAACTGATTTTTGTGTCTCTTTCATAACTTCAGTGATTGTATTAAATATTAGCCTTGATATTTAATAATTAAAGTACAATTAAAACTACTCAGTAAATTGGGGTTTGTTTGGTGAAAGATATATGCAACAAAACCAGTGAACACTATCTGTGCTAACTTAAAATCAATATGATTTCAAGCTATTTCGACCAAATTTAATGTAGTTTTCATTATATTTTGTTCTCAGTTGGTTGCAGTCATAATTAAACAACAATTAAAAGCAAGGACAAGGTTTTATGCCTGGTTAGTTTAGAAATTAGATACCGTTGGCCTATACAGATATTAAGACTGCTTATTGGTGTCATATTTATACATATTACTGTCATACTTATAAATAGGACATTATTGTCTGAAAGACAGAAACTGAATAAAAGTCAGCATAACCAGTTATGCTGAACTTTATCCTGTTTATCATCGTGATATTGTATGAATCATGATTCATGTTATGTTCACTATGCATCTTAATATAGATATGGCTACACAGTGAGGGGGGGGGGGAGGAAGTGGCATTCAACAAAACATTTTCCCTTCTTGGATCAGTGGGATTGAACAGAGAGTGAAGGCGAATAAAGGGTCGGGATCATGGAGTGGGGTTTAAGGGGAAATTAGTTTTGAATAGGGAAATAGGTAGGAATGATTTGTTAAGGGATGACTGAGGGGGGACGATGGTCGGAAGAGCAATAGGCAGATGGGAGCTAGGTTATTAACTGTTATACATTATTCCTTGTTGTTGGATTATGATATAGCCACTATGAGTATTTTACATTTTGTCAATTATATGTTGCTCGTCGACAGCTTCTGACACATTTCATGTCAATCTTCTACCTTGCTCAACTCTTACTATCTATGGAGAATATCTCCTGCAAGTCACTTCTACTAACATCGTCCTATTAGATCACACAGCTGCTGCCTCTGTCAACCCAGTCATTTCATGGCCGCTTAATGTGCTGAGGAAATATGGGCGGGATTCAACAAAGTTTACATTTGAAACAGGAAGGCGAGTATTTATTTAAGTTTTTAAGTCTTTTGTATATATCTCAACATCAATTAATATTATGATGTAAAGCATCTAGGAATGGCATTGAGGCAGATACAAATTCATACAATAATAATTGTTTATAATTGTTTTGATAATCCCTTATTCTACAACTTTAATCTTACTCTATTCAAATCTTAACTTTGTAACTAAATAAATTAAATAAACTGATCTCATGACTGAAACCTTAGATTTTAATTTTGCTTCCTTAACACCTCCATATTGTAACATAAGACCTTTATCTAATACACTCTTTTTAATTTTATCATCGATAAAGCAAGCCCAGAAATATAAAAACATATAAACTTGTGTTAATTTTCTATTATAATTGTTTAACAGATTTTATCATTAATTATAGATAAGATTATTTAATGTTTAACTAATGACCATTCGCATCTACAATTTATATTGTTTTTATTGATTATGTTTTATGATTTAAAAGTTCGGAACTTTTCAATTATATCATTCATTATACCATTCAAATACAGGAACTTTAAATTCCTGTATTTGAATATTTGAATGGTATAATGAATGGGTCTCGTACCTGATATGAATTATTGATAGTTATCATAGTTTAATAATTGTTTGATATTATTATATGTTATTCCAATTTTAGACATTGCCTTGCGACCGGTGAAGGACTATTCATTCTCAATAGCTACCAAGCTGAACAGATTTATGAACGAGTGAATTATGCGAGTATTTCATTGGCTAGAAGAAGCTCTGGTTCTACAGTACAACGTTCTGCTTCTGTTTATGACTCAAGAACGCAGTCATATAGATCACTTCACTTGTCAGAGTCAGCAACACAATCTATAGCTACACAAAACACTTCTAGTATGAGACAAAATAATAGTAGGCCTATCTTATTTATTGTTTTGCCCTTTGACAGGAATTCTGTAGAATTTATAACAATTTCATCAATATTTATTACTTGTGATTTTCATTTATATTCTCGCAAATTAGAAACTTAGAAAGACCCCAATGTAGCATCTCATCTCTAAGTCTCTTGGTATTTGTTGTTGTGCTTACCCGTCTAAATCCAGTGATAAACAAGAAGTTCTGCCTTACTTATGACATGGAAATCATGGCTACTATAAAAAATGGCATCTAAAACTGATCATCGATTCGTTATTAAGACTGTTGTAATATATTTTTAAATTTACAATTCAAAATGCTAATGGCGCAATTAAGGTAAACTTCATCCAGTGTACTTAGGAGTCACTCATATTGACTGAGTCCCCGCACTTACCAGCGTAGTTGCATCCCATATTGGACTGAGAGCTAGAAGACTAGTTTATAACACACTGACCAATACTTCACTCCTGCTTTATGACCTCTAATTGAAACCCCATAGATTTTATTCCCCTCCCGTGTTCAGTCTAGACACACTCATCACTCTGGCTTAGTGGTTTGTACTTGGACATACGTCTCCTTTTTGGAGGAAGGATGGTTACCATGTTAGGTGTGAAAGAGTTCACTTTTCAATGACACATTAACTTGTCCTTCAGGCTTGACCTTCAGCGCACTGATTGGGTGTTACTCATCGCTAGAGTTGTTGTCGCTGTGGGTCAGCTTGTTTAAATAAGGCAGGAGGGACAACCCAATATTTTTATGCCTTAGTAGACTGACAATTTTCAATATCATTAATAATTGCTTGTTGATTGAGTTCGTAGATGGGCTGTGACTCTCCTCTTAGTTGATGTTGCAAAGATCACTTTCTAAGTTAAAGTTCCTAAAACATATTTAGTTCCAAGAGTTGTCAATATTTCTTTTCTAGTTTAGCATTTAATTATAATGAGAGAAGATATAAACTGAAGTTTGTATTCATGAACTGAACTGCAGAGTTCATTGAAGATGATTTGAAGATCTATGTCCATAGATCTTCAAATCATCGAATTCAATTCGAATTCAATTGACGAGTTCGGAGTTTGTAAGCCTCACAATTTGTTTCAATGATGAAGATGATCACCCGCTTGTTATTGCGTTTAGAAAAAATGGACATTCTGGTGTTTGTCCAATGCCAGCCAACTTTTTAATAGATTGTGTACTTGATGCTGCAGTGTAGCCATTCAGAATTGATGTTTTTATCAACTCTATTTTTTTATCATAACATAGGGAATGATGTACCGAGGTAAATTTTACAAAAAATCAAAATAATAATAATATTTACTTTTCTTGCAGATGGCGTTGATATTCACCGTCGACAATCACAAAATAATCCACGACCTCTGCCAGCTATTCCAGCAGACAAGCGAGACATTGCACTGACATAGACTATGCATGATCTACCATCTGACATCAATAAGCAACAAATGTACATGTTCCATGTACATGCAGCGTGAAACGTCCATATGTCCGCTGTGCAGTAAATTTGATGATAATCACGATTACATTAAAGATCTGCTGTCTTCATTGTTCTGTATGCCGCAACATAAATGACAGATGTGGCGTTATGACTGATCAGTAAAGTTTTTCATAAGCAGCTACATCATCAGAACTTAATGTACGCCTATATTAATTGTAGCTCCTATGAAGAGTTTAAACTCATGATTTGCAGTTTTTAAACGTTTACTAAGATTAAATTTATAGCTATAAAAATGTAATATTCTTTTGTAAATCAAATTAGTTTTAATAACAGATAAAGAAATATCAAAAATATCATATAATTAAGTGTCCTATAATTTAAAAATGACACTATAATAAAGGCTTGGAAGCAATTTGGGAATGCTTGAAGATCAGCAATTATAACACTCAGCTACCAAAGATTCACAAATGTGCCCTGTAACTTCTTTGAGTGTCCGGTAACTTTAACGCGCCAGAGTATATGGCACCCTATGTAAACCTGTCACCCAGAGACTTTGAGACAATCCTTTTTCAAGTATAAGAGACAGGAGTGAAGCCTTTGGACGAGCTTCATATCAAGTACGCTATGTATAAGAAATTAGAAGTTAAACCCGGCCATGTACGGGCCAAATTCAGAGGTCACAAAGGTCAGAAATGTAATTTTATCTTGTCATCTCACTCGGGATATATAAAATATGGGTTAACTTATGTATGTGAGCAAATGAACATATTTTGAATTACCCGCCTCACACCATATTTATTGTCTCTCATGAGTATCTCATTGTTTTCTATTCGATATAGAATCGATACCATCGCATGACGTCACGATCATAAACAGCCAGCTATTAGTCTTAAAGCATGATTGTTTCAGTATGTTCATCACATTGGTGCACCGTGAATTGATAACAATAAACAAATTATATTATCATAAATTAACAAAAAAAGTAACCACTAGCGACTGCAATAACTAAGCCAAAAATTAGTATAATTTCTTAAAACTTTACCAGTTTGTAGAAGAGCAAGTTTAACATCTAGCTACCAAATAGCTTGATGCGCTTAACCGCTATGACGTTTCTAGAAAAACTAAAACTTTCAATTTAACCAATTGTGCCAATTAAGATCATGAAATGTTTGAAATTGCTCCATAAAGAGTTAAATGGTCCTCGAGTATTTATCCAACATTAACCAGGACAATGGGGCAATCCACCAAAAATATTAGGTGCTTAATTATGTCATATAATTGTAAGCTATTACATAGCAAAATGTCACGATAGAACGAAAATTCATGTGCACGAGATTTTACACTGTTTACAGAGAACGATCTTAAGTGAGAGAAGCCGAGCGAGAGGGAAAGGGAGAAAGAGAGGAAAATGAAGAGGAAGAAGGAGAAGAAGAGGGAAAGGGAGAAGGAGAAGAAGAGGGTAAGGAAAATGGACAGGGAGAGGGAGAATGTGATGAAGGGTATTCGGGTTTGGGGGGGTGGTGCGTGATGGGAGCAGCTATGTATGGGCAAGTGGATATTGTGGGAGGGTATATGGGCGGGAGGGAGAGACTGAAAGAGAGAACCCGTCATAGGCTGGGTTCTATAATTACTAATAGATTTATAATATACAGGTACTAGAAATTATAGAATCCGGCAAAGTTTTATATTCTACCTAAACGACAATATATATTGAAATTACTTTTTTTTGGTAGCAAATGTGATAATCTCCTCAGAGTAGGCCTACAAATGTAAATATAAACAAGTATTGAATAGAGTTGTTAATATTTGAATGATAATATCTGTTTGTAATGAATCTGTCTAAACGCAATATTTACGTAGACATTGGAGGATTGAATATATTTACATTGAGTTTATACACGAAGTACATTTCATTGTAATTATTAGTTCTCTATTTATTAGCCACGTAAGCCTATAAATTATGTCATTAATATTTTATACCAATATTTAACAATTATGTTAAAGGGGATGAATTGAAAATATGTAAATGAAGTTTTCTGAGGGTTGTTGTTAATAAAATGCAGACAATTCATAGGCA
This sequence comes from Oconnorella tubifera, assembly GCA_034700105.1. NCBI lineage: Eukaryota > Metazoa > Annelida > Clitellata > Enchytraeida > Enchytraeidae > Oconnorella > Oconnorella tubifera. The sequence goes on from JAQIXG010002919.1 coordinate 16,017, forward strand.
TTTCTGGTCTTTCCATAAAATAATTGTTTATTTATAAGTAGAGCTGTACCGAGCAGGCTTTTTTGCCGAGTACCGAGTAGTTGAAGACAACTTTTGCCGAACCGAGTACCGATACCGAGTATTTGAATCGGTATAAATTTTTTGAACATTTTGAATTTCTTGAAATTTTTATAATTGAATAAATTTTTCGATTAAGTATGGGATCCAAATGATGTTTATTCACTTAAACACTTTATTGTTTATTGTTTAATTTTAATAATTTAGTA
>JAQIXG010002920.1:0-16282 GCA_034700105.1 Oconnorella tubifera
TAAATTAACTATATTAGTTAATTATAGTTATAAATTAACTATATTAGTTAATTATAGTTATAAATTAACTATAATAAGAAATAAGACCGGCAATTCAGTTTCTTAACATATTGATATCGTCTCTTGAAAGTGATGCAAAGGCTCAACTTCGAGGGAGTTTTATATACGAGACTCCGGGTTAAAAATTTGAAATTCACTATTACTTGTAAAATTAATAAAAATTATCTGTAAAAGTATTACAAAAGCAAGTAACATGACTATTCTTATTGGAGTAATAGTCATTCCAATTTTAACATGGATGAACATTTTATTTTTAACGGAGAGAGGGAGGGGGGCGAGGATTTATTTCTTTGATTTCTATATTTTCATGCAGCTATTATGAATTATTTTGTGAACAAAAAAAATACAAAAAGAAAAAAATAAATCCAATATCTGTCTTATAAAAACTGTACTGTTTGAAGTTTATGTTTAATCTATCGAGCATTTCTAATGAGTGCATTTGACACTGATATTTTCATAAATGTTCAGAGATGTATTTTAAAATGTGACTTTTTAACTTAAGGCGTAAATGTTCTCATTAATAATTTAAATGCAATTTGCTCAAAGAAATTGCAGGATATGCGAAAGATCTAAGGCACAAATAAAAAGGTGTCGAAACAAGCGTGTAACTTTTAGTCAAAGTAGCTAAAAATAACATTTTCAATCTTTCTGTCAGATGCGCTCTTTTCTATATATAATGAGAAGCTTAATTCTTATATTATAATTTCTATTTTTTTTCAGACTGTAACGTTTTAGAATGATAAAAAAATTAATACGTCTTTTCGTTAACATCATGATTTCGAAAGTCTTTATCGGTGTATACATTGCGTCAGATTCGTATACATCTGCTGTTATCGTGGGTATTTGTATCATTTATTGACCAAAATTTAAATTTGTTTCACGATTGTTTATTTTCTTGCAATCAGAACTTTACCAACATAAGGCTGATTATCTGATTTTACGATAAATTATATTGAATTATATTGAGTTAGTCTTTTTACTAACAATTTTCATATCAACCCCATATAATTTTCAGTGAAATTATATGAATCTTCAATGGTGAATTATTTTTAAACAATTTGCTCAATAAAGAAAAATATTCACGTCGTCATGGAAGTGCAGTTTGCAAAGAAGGACGTGTCTAATTGATTTACAATAAAAAAGCTTATTTTTCAAAAATAGTGAAATTTTACCTCTGGCATTTTTTATCCTAATACTCTTTATGACGCCCCTCACTTAAAATTGTACAAATTTAATTATTTACTTATACTAAGAATTAAATTTCTCATTTGATATGTTACTGGGACAAGTTATTTCAATAAATTTAAAAACAATAGAGGATAAACAAACACCATGTTTAAATTAGTTTAATAAGAATCAAATAATTAAATAAGATTTTGTAATATTGCAACTGAATTTCATATATAGGCAGTATTTTTGGTTTCATAAAAATCAAAATAATTTCTAATAATGTTATTTTGTTGTGATAGAAATCTGTGTGAAAATGATTGAATTAATATAAATGTATATATAATAATTCAAAATTGTTGCAAATTCTCTTTGTAAACTGATATAAAATTATGAATTCAATAATATTTTTAAATTTTATTACTATCAATTTGACTTAACATTATATTTTACATTGTGTGAATATTTGAGATAAATATGCACACGACACGTGACATCGAACTGCCATCAGGGTGACATCACCCGTAATCTTTGAAGAACAATTCTTCTCTCATCTTCTGAATCTAAACTGAATTCATGTTCCGAATTATTCTGTATTTCTTTTGTTCTTTATTCTCTTTAGTTAGAACCCTGACAATCATAAAATATTAATAACAATATCATCCTAAAACATGGAACATTACATGTAAACGAAAATAATATAATCATCCAATAAATATTACTGGATGATTATATTTTTACCTACGCAAGGTAAAAAATATAGAAATATAAATGATATAAAACAATGACAATATCATAATAGCGAAGCTGAATATTATTATTTGAAGATATTTTAAATAACTTCATTTTTTTCATTTATTAGTATCGTTTATAACTACTGACATATTTATATACTCCTTGCAGATAAATATCGATTAAACTCATATTAAAAATGCATTAAATTGAGACTTAATTAACATCAGAAAATTAAAAATGAAAATGTAAACTCGCTTAACTCGACAAGTGTCGGTATATCATTAAAAGTTATTTGATCTATGGTGTTTAAATTCAAAATCAAAGCGTTTGAAGTTTATATTGGCATAATGTTAATAGAAAAAAATATATTTTACAATAATTAACGACTATAGTCATATACAGCATAGTCATATAATGTTGTAGGTTACAATACAGCAATTCAGTATTTTTATCAATCGATATACAATGTTGTTTTAATAAAACAAATGATAAGTTCAACTATTTAAAAAATTTAAATTGCAGCTTAATTACAATGTCGTTATCACTATAATATCCGAAAATAAAGATTTAGTTTAACAAACAAATTTGAGATAAATTAAAACTTACCATCGATTTTCTTGGATCTTCTAAAATCTCTTCTGCTTCTCTGGCAAATGTAAGCAATCCTAAAATGTATTTAAACAAAATTACGATAACAGAGAAAAGTCATCATGCATTATATTATTGTATACATTAATATTACTTGCATACGTTGGACTTAAAGTTTATCTAATGTATGCCTACACTCAGCTGTGCAATTAAGGGCCAGCAACTGCGATGGGATGGGATATATTAGTGTAGGCCAAAATCTGTACGATTTAGACCTTTTTCTCAGTGCATAAAATGATAATATTTTCTACGTATAAAATAAAGCCCAGTGAACTTAACACATTTTTGTTTCGATATAAAAATGCTTGTAGAAAAATACTGGTACATTTTTACTCATGACTTACTTATGTTCATATGAGTTTCAACTCAATTTTTCTTTAATAACTCAAGTATTACATGTTACAACACTGTTACTATTTACCATATTTTTAAACTCTTCTAACTTAATTGTAGGCCTACACAATATATGAACATTACAAAGACGTAGCCAAATAACTACAACTTGCATTTTCTTTGAAGGGAGAATTATGCATCAAATTAACTTTGATGCATAATTCCCCCTTCAAAGAAAATGCAAAAGTTTTCAAAATCAAGATTCCCGCTGCCTTCACAAATGACAAAAAAGTCCCTGCATGTGAGGAAATATAGCAGAGAGTCCATAATTCGAAGTTAAGTTGCACTGAGAATAGCCTAATACAATAATATAATCTACCTTTTAATTTATTGAAAGTATGTCATCATACAATCATTGAATCTTCTATCTTCTTCACGAAACGCTGAAGCATTGCTTGACAGTAAAGTTCTCAATGCAGCGTGCTGCTAATATTTCCAATAATAAAGTTTGATTGATTCCTCGGCTTTTATAATCTTTACAGTTGTAACGCTCCGTAGACTCCGCCAAAATGTAAACAAAAATTTCCACGGTTTTTGCTTCTATTTAAATTTCCATGGTTTTTGCTTCTGTTTGCCATAGAGTGTGCAATGATGTTAAAAAACGCTGTGATTAAATGTTGGTGTCGCCACATTTATTCGTTTAAAAATGTACTGTTTGTAAATTATTAATCAATTTTATTCATAAAAAAATTCCGAGGAATTCAAAAAAGTAAGCTAAGTAAAATTAACTAAGCCCTCGTTAATTGGCTTAGTTAGTTTATATAACTATATATGTCTTGATTCAAAACCTAGCCAGATGATGCATCATATTCCAGTAAAATTATTATTATATATAACTTTTATTCACATAAAATGTAGAATCAGCAATACAAGAAACAAACACGACGTCAAATAAAAAAATATAACTATATAAAGTGTTCAAAATACAAAAACAATGTCTTTTTATGCAGGGAATTGTATAATCATGACCCACCTACTGTATATTACGTTTTCTGTATAATTTTGTCGCGAATTTAGATTTTTGTGTAAACTTAAGTACGCGTATCTGCAATTTCTACAGTCAACAGAAACTTGAAATTTCTACTTTTGTGTTGCGATAGAAACTGATGAAATTTCATATCGTTATTAGCAGTTAAATTATAAGCTGGATGGTTATTTAGTGTAGATACTGGGAAGCACAATCATTGTTGGTAACAAAGTAAACATCCATCTCAAAAAAACAATCATATGTAAAGAATGTTCGCTATATCTATATCAAAATTAAAAATTGCTCGTGCGAGTTGTCGGTTTATGAAAATTAGTTGTAACTTGTTAGCTGTCGAATTTAGAAAATTGATTAGTGTTAATATAAAATAACAGTTAGCAAAAATGATTACAATGAACTTTATTGCAATAATTTATAGGAATTTCAATCTATGTTATCAATATATATACTAAGTGTTTTTGCGATGAATGATGTAATGTTCGTACTTTAGATACAGAACGTTTTTATTGTATCGTTTAACATTTTATTTAGGAGAAGGCCGGTGATCTCTTTAGAGAGTCAATAGAGTTTATTTTGTAGGCCTATAGATTCTGTTCAAAATTAATTCATATCTTGAGAGCCCGGGTTATCGTCTCTATCAGTTTCTCCCCCCCCCTCTCGGACAGGGCTGGTTAGTCATTGGATTAAGGGGCCGAAGCCCTAGGCCCCAAAGTAGGCTGACCCTGCCCTGAACTCAAAGAGGCTAATATATGATTTTCAAACTATATAATTTGGTCCAAATATTAGAATTGGCTAAAAAAAGTGCGTTTTATTAACCAAGTCTTTAAAATGACATAAAGATTCCCTTTGGGAAAAAAATCGTCAGATATTGTAATAATTTGTAAAAAATTGTCGATGTATATTTTAGTGTATAACTGATAGGGCCTACTATAATGTAGCATTTGTTACAATTTAAATTGCGTTGACAGTGCAAATAATTTATAGACACATTTAAGCACTTAAGAGCTACGAAAAAATGCCAATATGCGCACACAAGATCTCGCTTGACTAGTTTCAAACAGTTAATTAGTGTTATGAAAAGTTTTATAAGTAGGCTTAAACTGATAGAAACTCGTGGTTTTTCCACTGGTTTCTGTTGCAACTTGTGAAAACAATCCTATTATTAGACTCAACAATTGAATAACCATTATCAGTTCAGGCGAGTGCAAACTTTTATGCTAAATTCTATGAGATGATTTCTCCAATTCTCAATTCTTTACGAATTTCATCAAAATTGAAATATATTTTACTAAATAATACTTTTTATATATGCATAAAATGCTATGTCATTAAATATATCACTTTTATCAGACACTTTTGTAACATTTCTAAACTTTACTATTTTCATCATTTTTTAGCAATTTAAAACAAGATTATTCGCACATGTTTAGCATGTCGTTTACTGTTATTTGATCAGCCCTTGAAAAAAAATAGAGTCCATTTTTTGATCCATCATTACAGTTAAAATTTTAGTAGAAGAATATTATACACTATATTAAATTCTTTTCTACTTAATCAACAGTAAAATTTGCTGGTGAGCTTGAATTGTTATTATTTTGTAAGGTTAAACATTCCATTATAATCAGAATGATAAACCTGATGTTGAACGATCATATTTTTACACTATTGAATTCCGCTATAGTGGAAACTAAACTTAACTATGCTGCAATTATAAGTGACAAGTACTTATACAAGAAGCTTGTCATTCCAATTACCTTATAAATTTATAACCAACTTGAAGTTTTATAGAAAAATTATGAATTTTTTTATGCAGGAATTTCTTTAGTCTGATTATATTACACATTTCAAGAAAGTGAATCATACTTGCCTCACATACAGATGGGCATAGATTCAACTTTCTTTTTTGCTGACAATTAGGCCCTCCAATTATTATTAATAACTATTATTCAGAATATAAACAAACAATTCACTTTTATTACTGCACATATTTAACATCATAAAATAATGCATAAAAGTTAAAAACGCATACTTACAAAAGCCAATATATATATATATAAGGCAAATAAAAGCAAAAACTGTTCATTCTTAGTACCACTATATTGTATATACAAAATTAATTATACATTTGAAAGATTTATATCCAATAATAATAACAATGAAATCTACCACGGGCGCCAAACATCATCTTTATGATTAACTGGAATATAACATACCTTTGAAGCATCACTAGATTTTACTCTACTAATTTGTGCACATAGTTCTGCATTAAAAATTTCGGTAGAAGATATATTTTCTTTTTTTGGACTCGGTGCATTTTTATTATTTTGCCATTCTAATAGAATGTAATTCGACGAATTACTGTTATCATGCAATAGTGATTCATTTTCAACACTAGATTGTCCTTTTATGCAAGATTTTCTCTGTTGTAAATCTTCAGACACCGTGTATCTGCAATTGAAATTTTTATGACTTAGTGACTGCATCATTCTCGAAGCTGGCCTTACTCCATCTGTCGAATCCATTGATGATTTTCTAGACCATGAATTAGGTGGACTTACCGACTGAGTTGATGATATAAAATTCGTTGAAGTTACAGTATTGATAGAGAGAGGATTAATATTTTGTAACTGCTTTGAAATGTTACTACCAAGTTCACTAGATGTTAACTTAACACGAGAAACTGTATCAGTATTTACTCCATGTTGTGGCAGTCTTTCTAAATGACTACCTAAATGGTTCATAAGTTTGAAACACACACCATCCCCATCAGTTTTGCTGGTTTTGTTGAGATACTGATTGACTTCCTGAGCACACTCACTGAAACCAATCAAATATCGACTCAGGGATTGCTGGTCAGTTTCTTCAGAGAGTACTTGTTTAGTGGATCTTGATGATAATTGGGCTTGAATTCCTTTCAGATGCAAAACAGTCATTTCAAGTATGTCAGCCTTTTCCATTTTTGAATAGCGCGATTCCTGTAAATATGATAAAACTGTAATCTTAAATCACTTTATCAATATAATCATAAATGTAATCATTTAATCGATCAAATTTAATCTTAACAACCTTAATAACATTCACTTAATCACAGATAGATTTTATCAATTTAAAGAAAATTAAATTCCATATAAAGTAAATATTCTTGTATTATGTGAACAACGATTCACCGTTTTATATGAATAAGAATAATTGTTTTATGGATTAAATTGTTTTCATTAAGAAAATATGAAGTCAGCTTTTATATCGTCATCAGAATTAACGATTTTGTTCATTAATATCATCACATTTATTGTAAACTTTCAACAGCAAATATAAGCTAATTATGAATAATTCCTTTGTATATTTTTTCACTTAATTCTGTTAATAAATTGTAAATTTAATTATAATAAAATAAAATTATCAATTGATTCTTTTGCTCAAATATACTCCTGGCTTTATCAGCAAATAATCCAAAGATCACTTATTAGTCAAAATTTCCTGTTACACCATAATCTTGTTACATATTTTAAGAAGTATTTAGTTACAAATTCGCATGCCTAGATTATTAATTTATGCCTTTTAGTAAGAATTAATCTAATGATTTCATTTGATCAGCAGGTAGGCAAATAATTACATTTAAAGTCGAGCTGAAATTAAAATTGTGAAACTAAACTAAAGAAACGCAATGTAGTGCACTATAATTTTTGATTAGATTATTTTACAAATTTCACAGAAACTCAATTGGATCAGATTATATATTGCGTAATATTAAATGTTGGTCCATATTTCACTTTCAGCTAAGTTTCTCATTATTTCTACAAGTAAGACATCCAGTATATTTAGAATACTTTTGTGGACTTAGTTAAACTTAAAGTACAGTAACAAAAGATCAACTAGTTGATAAATTCTGATTATAGTACTGTATAGTGAAATACACCACTTGTCTAAGATAATAATCTGTATACAGAAATAATATGCTACTAAATTATCATTAATTTTAAATGGAAATTTTTCAATTTTAAACAAAAATTACAGCATTATTTTTAATTACATTAAGATCATAATTATTTATACAACTTTCTGTTTTTGGCTAGATTTTAAATAATGATCTGAACTCGAGTATCTTACATCTTTGTGCATTGCTTCGAGAACTAAAGTTTTCAGTTGAATTAAGCAATCGTTGATTCTTTCCCGACGCCTTCTTTCAATAAGAGGCTTCTTAATCTGAAAGAAGCAATAATCATTATTCATAACAGATATATGTAACATAATTCTTACATATATCTGCTGTAAAAAAATAATCCAGTAACGTTTTTTACATTTCAATAACATAACACTAGAATTATTACCAACACAGAGACATTTAACGGTGGAAAGAAAATATTTCACTGCAATTTGCAGTTTTAAAATTCTTTTTTCAAGAAAAAAAACTTTCAAAGATAGCAAACAATGTTAGCATGACATTGCGCGACCGAGATTCTAACCTGTGTCACGTGGCATCATGTCAGTAACTCTAAGGACTGCGTTAACTTGCTACTTGCCGATACCTAGTACTAGTACATTAATGAATTTTATTTTATGAAGGCTACTTAACTGCATTGATATAGTTAACTACTATTATTAGTGAATATTTATTAATTAATATTCCACTTATAATACTGTATTTTTAGCATTTTTTTGCAAGAGAATTATTACACGTCGCGGAGCCATTCGTAATGGGCAACATAAAACTTTTAATAAATTAATGCCAATACACAGTCATTCAATCTATTAAAGTTTTGCACTGTACAATTTTACTACATGCTTCTTTGTTGCTTATTATATTGTTCTTTCTTATATTATGACTAATAAATGATGATTAATTTCGACTAATCGTCATTTTGTGAATATTAGACAACGACAGAATTGTTGATAATTATGGAATAATTTTCATGCCATTTTGTTCACATAATTTTTTGTTGGAATCTTTTGTGACAAAAGTCAGATTCATCACCGATAACTTTCCTCTCAAAATAATGTCCTTTTCCCAAAATACTAGACAATTGCCATTAACAAATTCCAACTAAAAACTTATGGCCACTTTGAACTAGTTACTTTATTATTAATTAAACAATTACAAACTGCCTTTTAAGTTACTGGAACATAAAAGAGTTAATTGTAGGCATGCAGTTAATTAAGAAGTCTAGACTGTATGTCGATCATGTAATTTATCCAAAATAGCATCTATATTATTAATAAAACAGGACAAATCGTATACAGAATTTTTAAAACTGGAATTTGTCAAATTTTACTAAATGATTTGCCAAATTAGAATCAATTGAGCACAAGTGTCAATCCAAGTTAGGCTATTAGTCACTAATGTATCTAGGTTTATAATTGTAAGAATTAAAAAAATTGCAAAATAAAGTTCCACGATATATTTTAAGTTCTGGTTAAAACTAATATACTAAAAGTTTCGTTTAAGTGCAGCAAAGAAACATTTTCTTTTATAAACAGTAATAAACTTTGATCATCTGATTATTTAGCTTAATTTCACTCTGACGAAAATTTCACTCTGACGATTATGATCTCATTACAAATGTATGCATAGATTTAGGAATAAAAAATTATTGCATTCGATTTCGCTACCATTATAAAATTAGATTTCAGTATTTGTTGAAACTTTAACCACAATAACTTACATTATTGAGTTTAAAAGGTTTAAAGCTAATACTGAACAATTTCAATAAATGAATTGTTACAGTATCCTGTAATACGCATTTTGATATTCCAGTCAAGGAATATAAAAATAAAAACCTGAATACCTTTCTAAGCTGAGCATTTGATGTTGTCTTTTCTATCTTGGATGTTGAAGATGAAATCATTCCCACAGGCGATACAAAGCTAGACATTCGCGAATGAGTCAATTGAATAACAAACACCAGAAAGTAAGACTCAAATGACTTGTCATCAATTGAGGAAGAATTTCATCGAATTTCTATGTTAAAACAAAATAATATATATGTAACTTGTAACTTTTAATTCAAACACATTCAAACTTTCTAAAAATTTATTTGCTACAGCAAAATCAATATATGAAAGTAATAATTAATTTATGAAAGTAACAACAATAATGTTAAGTTAAATAACTACAAATTATTTTGTCTAAATCGTTGACTTTCTAAATCAAATTCACGTAAATAAATCTCATTTTAGAAACTCACGAATTAAATCTCATTACAAATTTTTATCACCAATCTGTACCAATATTGAATAGTATCGATATTGAATCGAACAAGTTAAATGTCCCGAGATAAAAACTTAAATATATAAAATTATAGTTTCTATAACTGCAAAAAACTTACTTTAACTACACCGATTTAAAACTTCACCGAATTGTAACTAAACACTTTTTTTCAACTAGCAACTTTTATATAACAACTCTCAAACTCTAGTAATCGCGACCGACTTTATAATTCAAGTGCCTCTGCAATAAAAACATTAACGTCGTCGTTCAATCTCGCTTTATTATATATAGATATGCAATCGTGTCTCGATCTGTGTATAATATAAATAAAATAGTTGAACGTACTTTCGCACGTTCCGAGTCAACTCGACACGAGTTAGCGGGGTCACGGAGCACCAGTACTGGGGCCGCCACTTGCTATCGTTCACACGCGTTTATAACGACAGCGCACTGCGATGGGGGAGCTCGAGAGGACTAGGGGGTCCAGGGGGTGTAGAGGAGGGTGCAGACAGATGATTGCAGTCTAATCTGATGACAAATTGTGTAGCTGTATTTAGATAGTCACTACAACGTTTCATCAACTAGAAGTTTACATTTGTATAGTAAAATTTGATCTGATTTAAATATCACATTTCAACAATGAATGAATAATGATTGATACCAAGCTATTGCAGTACACATAATTGTTGTATGTGTACTGTAATTAGTTTGATATTATTCAATATTCGGTTTACAAGTTTATTCCATCTGAATAGTTTTTGAACAAAATTAAGTTATTTTCAAACCGAACTTTCTTTTCAAAAAGAGTCCCTTATATTTTAATCAACACATTTTAATTTAGATTTCCAACCTTTGCAGTTAAGAATTAAACCTGCAAAACGTAAATCGTTTCTCATTCGTTGACTAAAAATAGCCGCTCATTTTTGTTCGCTCTATTGACAATCGCTACCCGGCTACAGACGTTGATGATCGGCTTGTGTTTCAAAGTCACACGCTCGCGAATTCGCCGACAAGGGCCTCGTCGCTCGCATACCTCGCATCGCTTCGAGCACATTCCCACGCTGATACCGCAACCACCGACGTCAACTTTAATATCCTGTCGTCCGAGTCAAACTTTGCGAATTTGCCCGATGTTTGCGATTCAGAAAAGGGTGGCCACTCCTGGTTTTATTTACGCTTAAAACGATTGATATCGAGAAAGAATCGTTACATTTTAAGCGACACATGATAGTGATAGTTAGTTTTAATTTTAAGAAAATCAGAATTTGGGATATTAAATTTTAATTAAGCAATTTAAAATTCGTAATTTTAAATAGTTAAATGTAATTACAAATAGTTACTAATTTAGTATTTTTTAAATGAAGAACTTAAAGATACAAATAAATACAGATGATAGTTTTACTGTAGGTAAAAGTATAATATAACAAACGGAAATAGTAATATAATTTATAGCACTGATCAATTTCGGGGTATTATTTTTTCGTATTATCTGTTAATAAGAGGAGTGAGATATTAAAACATATGAAGATTTAAAGTAAATATCCTTTATTTTGTAAATAAGAACATTGATGATTTTATAAACTAAAATCAGTTATTTCATTACTTTCCATATATTTTACCAGAAAGATACAATATATGCTAATATTCGGTAATTTATCTCGCAAGATATCTTTATCTTACATAATTTATTAATATGCTATTTTAATGATCATTTCTTCTGAAAAACTAAACGATTTCTATCCCCCGTAAAACTAAATTTTTTTCATCTCCTCAATTATAACTAGCTCGCCCGCGAGAAGCACTTTGGAAGTCATCTGTCCTCCCCAGTCAGTTCGAATAGTAGTCAAAAAATGGCACGCGCGAGATTGGCACACTTATCGACATGAGAAAACTCCGCCCAGTTCAAAATTTATTCGGTTCATTATAATCCAGAGTCACTGCGAACAGTTTATCTGATGTGAAAACCACGCCTTGTAAGTCTGAATCATGATGCGACGTGTCGATGGGTCCAATCTTCCCAGCGTATTATAACAAGTGAATCATCCGTCAAGTGTTTGAATTGTGGGGAAATAATTAGTGAAGAGTTCCTTTTAATGCAGCTAACAGTTAAAGAATGTTTGTTTTAGTAATAACAATGCAACGATAATTCACTTAGAGTTAAAATTACAATGCGTAACTCGTTAAGTATGTCGTTATGATATACTGTCAAATGATCGCAACGTGCGCGAATAATCTTTATTAGTAGAGGTCATAGATTCGAAATTTAATGTCAGTTGAGAGCTTTGAAAATTTGAAATTTCGATTTAGAAGTGTTCGGCGAGAAATCTTCAGAATAATTAATATGAAAACGTTGGCAATGTGCAATGATCTAGGAAGCTATTTTACTCAATAATCTATCTGTTCATAGTTTAATACATGCACAATACATAGATTAATATTCTAATTGGTTTCAGTTAAATTAGTTTAATTTAAACTTTAACCAAACTCTTATACATTTATTTTAGGCCGTAGCTTATTACATAAAGCGTCTCTTTGTTTTAGTTTCGACACAACGAAGCAACAGTTACTGCATGCACAATATTATTATTATTAGATATATTATATTTGATATTTTTATAATGCTTCGTCTTGTAATTATTTTATTTCATTTATACATCATATTTCAATAATTGTATTTCTTTGAATTAATTTCGTTAATTTGATCTTTTCTTAAATCACTACATTTGCTGCGAGCCCAGAACAGCTGAGTCTGTTTACAAATGCAATAAAACAAAAATCAACTCAAATTGATAAGACTATAATAAACAGACACTTTGCTACTCGTATAAATCATGACTATACTATTATTATCAATCACTCTATTGAACACATCATAATGAATGTATAACACGACATTATTTTAATTTCTACAGTTGCTGCAAGACTGCATCATCCTTATTTGAAAAGCAACGATTTGCCCGAGTGTTTAATAATTATAGCCACGGTGTGGCTTTAAATGCTCCTGGTGTGGGGAGGGCTGCGGGAGGGTGGTAGCGGCCAATAGGTCGATCGTTGTCGCATGCCGCCGCCGCTGAAAAATTTCTTTCCCACGAAAGTTGACGTCTCTTTCGAGCCAAGTCAAAGCTATAAAATTATCAACACGATAGCGCTGATTATTATTGTAACAGGAACTCGAACAAAAAGTAATATCAATTAACTGAATACTTGAATGAGTTTATTCGATAGTCAACACTTTTTTTAGTTTTTCCAAACTTAACTTTAACTATTTATGAGTTAACCGTTTGTAAGTTAAACAGTGTTAAAGTTAAGTTTAACTCTGTTTTAAGGACTGTATTAACTCTATTTAAAATGGAATTTCATCCTATTTACTTGCGTTTAATTTTGTTACAACTTATCTCCCAAACTAGAATATGTATTAAAAAATGTTTCTACTATGAATAAAATTGTTATTAATTTAAATAAATATTTATAACTGATTAATTAATACGATGTTTAAACTCAGCCTCACAGGGTCCATTACCTATTTATTGCAAAACATTAATTGCTTATCGTTGTTACAAGCGATACATTCATGTTTTTAATTTGATTATTTTAAAACAGTAGCTATCTAAATGGTTTAAGTGTCTTTATTATTGTTATTACATATTGTATTTAACAAATAAACGCTATTTTAGGCTAATTCTAAGTGATTTTACACATACTGATTATTCACAACTCTCAGAAAATCGTTGTTAGAAGATATATTTTACATCATCCAACAGATTTCATATATATTAGATTTGATATATGAGAAAAATTAAAATATAAGTTAATTCTTAGTATTAGTCATTAATCTATAGTCTCTCGCATTGCATTCTTCAAAAATAAGTGATACGATCATCATTCTTAATTAATCATGAAGCATTTGATAACGTGAGAGAGACTGCAATACAGTGCGCGTGAAACGTGTCTTAAGTTAATGTTTGCTTTTAATTCTTACAACATTCCAAAAGTTGGCAAGATCAGAAGTTATGAAAACGACCGTGCGACACAACATGAGTAAGCAAATACAATCTTTTAGCTACCTGTTGGTATGAATTGTCTCCCACAACACTAAATTTAAATGGAAAGTCTTGATTCGCTTCGAATTCTGTGATAATAATAATTCAGGCTTGAATCGACAAACTTCCGTGCGAACGAGACGCTTGCCAATTATTATTCGTATTACTCAATGTATGTTTTACATCAAAACTATTTGAAATTTTATTTGCTATTAACTTTTCTCACTGTCGATGCCTGGGATTTTAAAAACTTTAGGTCAAGAGTTTATAATGATGACATTATTCTTTGAATAACTAGTGCAAAAATATAGAGTGCATGATGACAGCTATATCACATTCATGATAGCCTATATATGTTTTTATATAATAATGAACATAAAAGTTACAAATTACCGAGTATTATAAAGTAAAACATTGATTTTTATATTCAGTTTTTAACAATATCAGAATTATTATGATATTTTGAAAAATTAAATTGTTATGAAGTTATTCATCTAATACTAAAAATTTTGAACCGAGTTAAAAACTCATCGTTATATTATATTGAAACTTCGCAAATATTGTAAAGTTATAGCTTCTTTAGTCTATAATTGCGTTCTTGTACGGGTCATTTTATCCACAATTTTAAAATTTCAAGTAGACCCCATATCATATCAAATTTTATTGGCAAAACTTAATTATAAAATTGAAACCGTAACATTTTGTGGCAATTCTACATGTATTTTAGTAAATAACATTACTGCTATTACGGATATCGAAAATTTATTTGATCCAATTATTATGTAACGAGTAATTCATGATATTTCTAAACATGTATCAAAACGTGTGTGACCTGCCTACATTAAAACAATGATTACTATACTTAGACTCTGTTAAATCTAGATAATTGCAAAACTTTCAAGCTTTATATTTATTATTTGAGAATATTAAAATCATGATAAAATTATATCACATTCGCTCCAGTAAAATGAAGCCCATTATTAGGGTCTTGAGACATTCAACTACCAATAGATTAATATTCAATTGGTTAATGACAAAAGAATTTGTTTAAGATTTAAAAAGAAGAGTTTATAACAAATGATTTTGCCATATATCCAAAAATATTTTAACATAAGATTTATATTATAAAAATCAAAAATTAATGACATTTTTAAGAGTTATCGAATTAGACCAACTACAACACTTTGTTTAGTTGATTTTTGCATGTAGACACTTACACCATTGTATTATAGTTCTTTTTGTTTAGTAATAAACCCATTTTAAATGATTAATTTCTGATCTGAAATGGTCTGCCCGAGATTCTCCAAATCATACAGGATCTTCGTCATTTTAAGGATAGATTAAAAATTAACTTTTTCTCTACAGTTTTTGTCGTAGACTGTCACTTCAATTCGCACCTCTTAATTTTCAGATTTCTGACAAAGTACTGTGCTAAGAAGCTAAAATATACGATACGATTTCTATACTATAAATTAGTTGACGAATCAATCGCCAGCCGTCTGCAACGATTATCAAAATTTATTCAACTAAATTCTACAGTATACTCGCCAGGGGCATACATTTGTTTCATTTATAAACATTAATCTGCAATGTAGCATTGATGTTATTAATAATTATAACAATTATTGAGAATATTGAATATAGGATGTCGATTCACCGGCCCACCCTCACCCTTATTATTTTTTTTCACTTCCTTTATATCAGACTTGTATGCAATCTAAAATGTATTTCCTTTTTCGCATAAGCATTATTCTTTTACGTTTATATATTGAATTATTTTTATTTTTTGAATAAAGTGATAAAGAAATAAATATAATGGAGTTGTTTTTCGCGTAAATATTAACATTTAAGCAGCTGAAGGTTCCAATTTAATCTAAACACCTGCACAGGTGAAACTTGGAGCTTTTTTCATTTAGAAAGATCGAAAATATTACCCGCACTGTTTTTATAGTCTAAAGTAATAACAGTGGCGTACCGTGGGTATCTGGCGCCCGGGGCGAAGATAGAAATTGGCGCCCTCCTTTGCGTGTCATACTGCTAAGTTGTTGA
>JAQIXG010002921.1:0-16279 GCA_034700105.1 Oconnorella tubifera
CCGGTCACCGCTCTATAGGGCCTCCACTGTGACTTTTATTGCTCCGTTGCCCCTCGGCGAGATTGCCCGCACGATCCGCAGCTTTGAGCGAATCACTAGCGAGTAAGTAGGTTGGCTCACTGGCAGCCTGCCTCACTGGCTGATAGCTCACTAGCTGACTAGCTGACTAGCTGACTGACTAGCTGAATGGCTGACGGACTCGCTGATGACTTTACAGTAAGGTTTCCTCAGTTGATCTAAGCTGATCGAGAGAGAGTTTGAATTTAGATTTATTGATTTGGTTGCTGAAGATTAAATTTAAGTGATTAGGTTTGTTATTAATTAGCATTTGTGATGTGATTGAATTTATGATTGTTATTTATAATTAATATAGTGACGGATTGATAAGAGGTAGGCCTAAAGTAATTAATGATATTATAGGATAAATGATATTAGTTTAGAGTTGCTATAATATTTTGACGAGAAATTTACCATTGTGTTTTTTTTCGTTAACAAATTAAGTTAAATAAATGTTAATTTAAGTTAATCGGTCCACTGAAATATATTTGAATGTCATACCGTTACGGTATCAAAAGTGGTATCAAATTCATATTTTAAAAAAATGGTACAGTTTTACAAAATATTGTAACAAATGTTATTATAGGTTAGGAGAAATGGATGTAAATGATAGACTTGTTTTGATTTTTGATGCTCTTTAAAATTTTCATAATCTTTTATTACATAAATACTTAGTAAGTAAGACCATTATTAATATTTAACAAGAATATTAAAAAAATT
The DNA here is from genome assembly GCA_034700105.1 of Oconnorella tubifera. Classification (NCBI taxonomy): domain Eukaryota; kingdom Metazoa; phylum Annelida; class Clitellata; order Enchytraeida; family Enchytraeidae; genus Oconnorella; species Oconnorella tubifera. The sequence continues at coordinate 778 of JAQIXG010002921.1, forward strand.
CTACCCCCCCCCCCTCCGAAATTGGACTGTTATTTTTGCTACACTTCATTATAATGTAATTTTTATTGATTAGCATCAAAGAAATCTAGGATATTTTTTAACTTGATTTGCCTGCCCCCCCCTTCCTCAAAATTAAGAGGGCTTTCATTGATTATAGTATTTGCAATAATTGTGCTTTATTTAAAGTAAATTATCTTATATTATAAATGTAACGATTGCAGATATTTATTCAATTAAGTTTTTTATTGTTTACTCAATTTAGGCTTAAAATACTTAGAAAAACAAAATAATTAATTTAATTTTAAATTGTACTTAATTATATTTGCAGTTCCGTTAAAAACATAAACAATTTCTGTGTAATTAATAATTAATAAAGTATATGCATAGACCTAGTTGTAATCTGTGTCATTTTTCTCGAACGCTATCAAAGGATTTTATCTATTATAGTATTATCTATTTAAACAATTATTAATTTATAAACGCTCAGGAAAATAACAATTTTGAGAGAAATAAAATACGAAAGTAACCTCGTCGAATATATGTCAAATATATAGAGATTTACTGGTAAGATTGTTTATTTTAATATCATTGTTTATTTACTATTTCAACTTTAAAGACTAAAGACAAATAAATGTAAAGTTCATAGATGCGAAATTATAACTTTGTAGAGCATAAGGTTACTAGGTTAGAATCTAGTTTGTATTTTAGACTTTGACAGGCTACTAAATATTGTAATTCTTGGAAATATTTAAACCGTTATATAGTTACATTTTCTAAAAATTGCTCTGTTTCAATCGGCGAAATAATTTCCTTTTAGCCCTATAGTTACTTACAACAAGATAATATACATTACCATATATGTCATATACCTTTACTCATCGTTTTTTTGAGATTCATTATTAGGCTTAAATAGTTTAAATCTAGTTTCTGTTGGATGAAGTTATTCAACCAATAAATCCAGATAGATCCAGGTTCTATCAACCTTATAGATCCAGGTTCGATTCCCATAACAGTTCACTATTTTGCTAACTTGTCGCACCATTTAGTAATGTACGCAATGAGAAATTTATTTCCAGTATAGACAGAAAACTTTAAGCAAATGTAGCAATTTTTATTGTCATACATACTGCAAACAATGTTTACAGTGTCATAACACAACTTTTTTGTGATATTAAATTGTATTATGATATTGCTCGGTATTAATTCCTGTCTAATTCAATTGCTATATTGTAATAGAAATGTTTTTTATATTCAATCTGCTTTGATCGATGCTAAGCTAATAATCTGCTTTTTTTTAAATAAAACATCACTGCGACAAATCTTTCATACAATTTTCGCTCGTTGTTACATATAAAACTTTTTTAAATCTCTTATTGCTTTTTCTGCTTTACATTTCCGACATCGAGCCATCAGCAAATCTGCTTATTGCTCTGACGTAATCCTGTCTCGAATGACAATTTATGAATCATACACTGATACGATGCAATATTCAGACGAATTGATAAATAATTTCATTTTTTATAATTTGTAAAATAGATTATAATTGTATAATGTTTAATTTATTAACAAAATTTAATAATGCAATTTATTGACATGGGAGTGAGTGGGCACTGGTTTTTTTACTGATTCAAGTTAAATTACGTATATAATAATTACATGAAAATTGCGCAAAGTATGAATAAAAGTATTTATAGTTTTCTTCCGTTAGGTTTAGTTTTAGACTTAAATCAATATTAGAGCTAGGGTGAGAATATCCATAATATAGGAATATAAATTGATGACGTCATAATGAGTACCTTTTTTCATGATTTGATGACGTCATAATGTATACCATTTTTTCATGATTGACAACTATTTCCTTTGAGTGTTATTCGATTTAAAATCGTTCTTGTACCCGTGTTATGTATGATATATAATTGGGCCAGTGTCAATATAGCGATGAGACTGCAGTGTTGAGATCATTAAACAATACATTAGTATCTCATGATTTACTGAGATAAATAGAACTTCGCTGGAATTAATATTTTAACGTCAAATGCATTCGACGTTTTATCCCATCTCGTGCTATTATTACCGTTTTCCATTAGTGGAAAAAGCGTCAAAAACAAGGGGAGAGAGGGGGAAAGGGAGAGGGAGTGAGAGAGAGAGAGAGAGAGAGAGAGAGAGTGAGAGAGAGACAGACAGAGAGAGAGAGAGAGAGAGAGAGAGAGACAGACAGAGAGACAGAGAGACAGAGAGATGTTTAAGGACGTAAGGGCTCTTTTATATTGCTCCTAAATTATAACTTAATTATTACTAATATTGGGCATATTATAGTAGACCTATTTGTATTTATTTAGAGAAAAATTACTTTAAATTCTCTATATTTACAAATGATAATCATCTCGAAATCTAATTATCTTTCTAATCGTATACGCTTACATTTAAAAAAATCTAATTAAATCTCCTATTATGCCTACCCCTCTCCCATTTCCACTTCATTCCCTTTGCTACCCCGAAATAAATCTTTATATTTTTTAAATTACAAAATTTTCTAAAATTGAACTTATAAAATTATATACCTTACAAAATATTTAATACATTGTTTCTGCATTTGTGTCAAGAAAAATTAGCCTGATTAAAAAGAAAGTCACATTTGATAAAACGACTCCCCCTCCGAAATAAAACGCATATCGTCTGCATGAGAGGGGGGGGGGGAGGGGGGAGGGGGAAGTAAACCCTGTGGACTGCTCCTGATTTTATGACAAAATGCAATCTAGATGTACACTACTAATTGCTACTTTATTTCAACTCCAAGCATGTTTAATTCATTATACAATCTTTCCCTCGCTGATATTAAAACTGATACAAAGCGCCGAATGTTATCAGCTATTATAAGTTCTTCAATATCGCCTGCTTTGGGGGGGGGAGGATATTTTGAGGGAGTACCAAGTAAGAGAGGAGGATGGGGAGGGGGGGGGGTATTTTTGATAAGAGTATTATGATCAAGCTGCCAATGCGTGAATTTAATTCTACATCGCTTTCCTCGAAATCAATATAACTTTTAATGTTAGGCCTAATAGAAGATAAAAATGGCTAAATTGAATGTAAAATGTTTAAATAGGAGGATATATTAATTAAATAGAAGAAAAATTATTATATGAAAGGGGAAAATGTGTAATGTGCTTCAGATTCATTACAATGAAATTCACCGATAGAGACTTTAAACCAAGTCTAGAATAATATTTTCTCAACGGTCGTGTGTATGAGTTTATCTTAATCCCAAAAAGTAACCTTGTTATAATCCAAATCCTAACCACAACACTATTCAAAGTTGTTGTACTTAATTGCAAATAAGGGAAGACGGTGTAAAATTAAATATTTATCAGCATCAAAGCGTAACAAAAGAGAGTGGGAGGGAGAGAGCGAGAGCGAGGGAGAGAGGGAGGGGAGAGAGGGAGGAAAGGGGAGGGAGGGGGGTAGGACACAATTGGACGTCCGATCCTTGGGAAGCTGCTTTATTCCTTTTCCAGGAATTTGCCGAGTCGGTGAGGCCAATAACTTTGTGTCTCAATCACTGACAAGTTGATGAGACCCGAATTTAGATAATCAATTAATGACGAATGCTTTCATTTTTAAGATTCATTTGATTTTAAATTTCTGCGAATCGATTATAATTTATTATAATTAGTTTTCGTTCATTTTCTACAAAAGTGTACTTTGATGAATGAAATCTAGAAATATAAGATCTGTATCTACTTAGTATAAAAGTGAAGTTCGCTAAGTTAAGGTTAATGGTAGTGATTAAGATACCGTTTTAACCGTTACTATTATGTGTGGTTAGTTATTGGAGTTATAGAAGTTACTGTCGATTATTTTTAATTTTTTATGTATTAATTTATTATTAATTATTTATATTATTTGCCGCGATTATTTTTGTATATGTTAATTAAGAGTCTCGTGAAATGTTCGTGTTTGAGTCTTTCAATTGATCAACAGAGCGGTAAAATTACGAACGCGTAGGGGGGGAGGGGGGGGGGCAGTGAGTTTGGATTCGAGGGGGATGGGTGATATCGCTGGATTTGAAAAATTAATTGATTTTTAAATAATTTATTACATTTAGATTGTATAGTAAAATAGTGATAATATTTTCTAGCGTTTGTAGGCTCGAGTCTGTTGGGTTGTTTTTTACTTATTGCATCTTTTTTGTAAATTTCTGCTGAAATTATTTAAAAGCTATGCGCATTTTGCGACGATATTATATGTTTCACATTATTACGAGTCAATTTGGGTCGTTGATGATTAAGTGATTGTGTGAAATAATTATAACTTAATTAGGAATTATAACTTCACGAATGGTCTTGTTTTTGATGTAATAGAAAATTGAAAAATGCACTCTAAGTTAATAGCAATATAAAAAGTCCTTTACGTTAAAATCCTTTTACGTCACTTTGATATCTTTCTAACAAGCTAAACAATCTGTACAGAGACAGAATGCCTACTTGAAAATTTTATTTTATAAATGAAAATTACGAAATTAAATCATCTTTTGAAGGAAACTTTAATTCATATAATATTTTATTCATTTAAGTATTTTTATTCATTTATTTTATAAAGGTTTAAAGATCTATTCGCTATGACACATCCCCTATTTCTTTTTATTTGAATTTAGTAAATAAAGACTGAATAATACTCGAATTTTGTTCTTTTTTATTTTATTATTTAATAAACGCCTAGGTTATTCGGTTATTCATTTCACTAGACCATTCATTTTATTAGACCTATTTTCTCTGCTTCTCTCATTTACTAGTTTATACTCTGTATGCTTAACAAATAGACCTCAGTCTGTTATTAGGTCTTAACTTAGATTATATTTTATTGTATTTTAATGCTTTTTCCTTTGAAAGCCTCTAGGTTGGTAGTCGAGTTTAAATATGAAAGTGATTAGTGACCGAGTGACGAGTTGTGATTGAACAGGGGCTCAATATGCCCCCGGTTTTTTAAATATCTATTTTGCTTTTAATGATTTTCAACAAAAAATAAAATAAAACAAAGAACGGTAACTGGAAAAAACGAAACAATTTAATTTCAGAAATTTAATTTCACATAAGAAATACTGAGCACTAATAAAAAATGCTGTTTGTTACTCACCGCTACATTTATAATTCTTTTATTTCACATGTACAAAATTTACTATAAAAAATTATATAGTTTTTTATAATCGAGGTTATTGAATTATAACTCTTGTACGTTTGCTTGTATCTCTCTTTATACGCGTCCTTGTACGTGGCAATTTCTCTCTATTTGTTACCAGATGAACTCTTTATCTTTCAAATTGTGTGAATTCCACACTGGCCATTATTTAGTGCAGCAGTCTATTCGTTGAATTCAAGTCGAATATAATTCACTGCGGACCGTTCGCTATAATTACCATATGAATACAACACTAGGTGTTAAATTCTGTCTAGGGAAGGATAAATCTGGTACAGATTTTCAAAGTCCGATTGCAATTTAAAACGAGAGCGATATATAATAAAAGTGGAACGCTCTGCCATTCTTTTAGATACTGGTCAGCCCTAAAATCACGTGGGTCTAAATCGTGAAGAGATACCTCAATGACTTGACCAATCATAAAAGATTGTTAATTAGTATTGAATATAGATTAAAAATAATGTAAGCATTACGATTACTATTTAATAAAGATTAAAGACCTTATATCCATTCCTTGATCCTTCTATATATAACAGTTAACCTATAGTATAATTTTTATTATTTATACCCAGTTATCTTTGGTTAGGATTTTTTACCTAAGTTACTAAAATTAACTTGCGATTATTTCTATAATCGAAATTCACAACTATTCCCCCTATTCTAAATGTGAATATTCTCTTGTGTGAATATTCACATTTTTCTCAACTGGCGATATTTCTTCTAGACGAATTATTATTTGAGTGTAAACTAGAGTTAATGATGATTTGAAACCCAGGTATATCTTCTGCATTTAGCCTCGTTCTGAACCCCAAGCGCTCGCACGGCAGATGTTCATTTAATGACCTCAGCGGGCCGCCGCCCTCCTCCCAATCTTTTCTCTTTCTTGCCACCCCCCCCCCTCCCTCTTTCCTCCCCTGCCGCTCCCGCACTCTTTTCATATGATATACGAATTCGAATAAATTGCAGAAATGTTTTGAACTTATTAAAGTAGGGATGGTATAAGTGTGAAGCCTGAGAACTGTATTAGTATTGTATGAATGATTTGAGATTATTGTAGTCAGTCTGCTGCCCCCCACTAACCCGACCCCCCCCCCAACATCACCCCCCTCCCCTCATAGGGTCATTAGCGCGCAATCTAGGTGACCGGGTAAATTGTGAGGTCGGTAAGGTCAGTTGGTGCTCGGCTCAACTCCGTCTGTCTCTCTGTCTTTCTGTCTGTCTCGCTGTCTGTCTGTCTCTGTTTCTTTTTGTCTGTCTGTCTGTTTCGCTGTCTGTCTATGTGAACATGTCTTTATATCGGTCTATCTGAATTTATGTCTGTTTGTATTATTTTTTTATCTGTTTATCTGTCTGTATCTTTGCATGTCTCTCTGTATGTATCTTTGCATGTATGTGTCTCTTTTCGTCTGCCTACCTCTTTCTGTATCTGTCTTTCTATCTGTCTATAATTGCATGCTGCATAAAGTTTGGTTTGTTCTCTATATGCATTTATTCCAATATGCACTCAACTTATGTCTAACTATATTTATATCTGGTTATTTATATGCAAGTTTGTATTTAATTAATAAAAAAAGTCATCTGGCTAATAAATATAAAAATTCTATATATTAGTAGCCATCTATCGAATGAAAATTAAATTTAGTTTTAAGTCAGTCGCTAGATGATTTATTTTTATTTGTAATAATTGAATAGTGCTTTAAAAAGGTGTTTTAGTGTTTAGTCATTCGTTAGATGATTTATAATTTAATTCATTCGCTTGTAAATGTATAATATTAAATGTTAAGTAGTTTAAAAAGGTGTGCAAGTACTAATATCTATTCGCTAGAGGGAGTTTAGTTTTATTCATTCGCTAGATGAGTTTACTGTAATATAGTAAATATTAATTCTTTTAAAAAGGTGTTTGTATAGAAATATATTTACATGAATTTATAGTTATTCGCTAGATGGATTTTGAGGTGATTAAGAATGTATTTATAATTAATATAAAATATTTTAAAACGGTGTTTCTTGATTTCACTGTACTTGTGACTTAATTCTGATTTTATTCTTATAATTATCCTATTTAATATTAAACAATTGATAATTAGATATATATAGTGATTCTGCAGATATAGGTGTTAGATTGAAATTCTTTTATTAAATGCTGACTTGCTGCACCCTTTATCAACTGAATGATTTACGTACTTCAGGTGCTCAGTTCTACCTACAGGTCTAGAAGTGAAGATTTTAAGAGAATATTTAAAGACGTACCAAGGACTGAGCGGCTTATTGTAGGTATGTCGTTTATTTAAACTGTTTATTTAAACCGTTTATTTATCGTTCTATATCTAAACCGTTTATTTACTGATGTTTACTTAAATTCACTTGCTTGTTTATATAAACAGTTTATGCTTCTGTTGGTTTATTACTGATGTTTATATACATTTAGTGCTGATGTGAGGTTTATATGTGTAGACTATTCGTGTGCATTACAAAAGAACATCTTGATCCAAGGTCGCATGTACATCAGTGAACGCTGGGTCTGCTTCTATGCAAATATCTTTGGAGTGGAAACATCGGTAAATAAAGGGTGCAGCAAGTCTGTTACTTTGTCTGTTAACAGATAGAGTGTTGTGTTGCTTAAGGGTGCAACAAGTATTGAATGCTTTCTAGCTTCATGTGCACTACATTTATAGTGTTTGTTTAAATGTCTGTCTGTCTGTCTCTCTTTTTCTCTCTATCTGTATGTCTGTCTGTCTTTCTTCCAGTGTGCCTGTTTATCTATCAGTCTATAAGTCTGTCTATCAGTTTATCTGTTGGTCTGTCTGTCACTTTGTCTGTCTGTCTATCTGTCTGTCTGTCTATCTGTCTGTCTGTCTGTGTGTCTGTCTAGATGTTGATAAGATTTGAAGACATCAGACAGATAACGAAGGAGAAGACAGCCCTTGTGTTCTCTAATGCCATACAAATCTCTACACGTCAGGACAAGTACTTCATCACATCACTCAACACTAGGGACAAGACTTTTCTTATTCTCTCTCATCTATGGCAGAACACTATGCTAGAACAGGTAGACAGACAGACTGACAGACAGACGGATAGAGAAATAGATAGACAGACAGACGGATAGAGAAATAGATAGACAGACAGACAGACAGATGGACAGATAGACAGATAGACAGATAGACAGATAGACAGATAGACAGATAGACAGATAGATAGATAGATAGATAGATAGATAGATAGATAGATAGATTTGTGTGACGTTTATTTTTCAGACAATGTCTGAGGCAGAGTTATGGAATACTATTCACTATTGCTATGGTGATGACCTTGGTTTGACCCCAGTGGATAAAGACTACCAGGAGCCCAGTGCTGAGGACAAGGCCTTGTTCAAGGACAAGATAGAGGCAGCAGAGACACTTGTCCAGTGTTCAGATAGCATCGGTCTATTGGACGATGATAGCAAACAGGCAATAGTTGCATTTAGTTCAGTTTTATTTCATTCAATAGATGGACTCATTGGTTGATTGATTGATTGGTTGGTTGGTTGGTTGGTTGATTGATTGATTGATTGGTTGATTGACTTACTGACTTATTGATTGATTGATTGATTGGGTGGTTGGTTGGTTGGTTGATTGATTGGTTGATTGATTGACTAAATAATAAATACAATTAATCATTCAATCAATTATTTGCTTGTCTGTTTGTTCTATAAATAGATTGTTATTGATGAGGGCATTCAGCCAATCAGCAGAGAGGAACCGACTGTAGAAAACATTCCAACCAATCACAACGAAGCATTGCCTGTCTGCACGGATAATGCCAGCAATGATGGTATTCTATCTATGCTCAGTTGAAATATTCTCTTATTTAACATTTAGCATACATGTTTATACTGGCCCCACCCACATCTTCATTTATACGCACGCAGTTCATAACGCATCAGTAAATAGACGCATTTGTGCTGATGTGACTTTAGTCAAATATTAACTGCGCTGTATTTTATAATTATCTGTCTATGCTGTCTAGACTGTATGTTTGTCTGCCTGTCTATGCTGTCTAGACTGTATGTTTGTCTATCTGTCTATGCTGTCTAGACTGTGTGTTTGTCTGTTTGTCTCTCTGTCTAGACTATATGAGTTTCTGTACGACTCATGATCACTATGCAATAGAGGTGGTAAATGAAGTGTATAACTTCAATGTTGACACATTGTACAGGCATTGTCTCACTGACTCCTCTATATATAGAGACTTTGTAGCATTGAAGAAAACAACAAGTCAGTCTAGACTCTAGATCATTACAGTGCATTCAATGATTGATTGACTGATTGATTGACTGATTGATTGACTGATTGATTGATTGATTGATTGATTATTTAATCGGCTGTTTTATTGATGAACTGATTAATTGCCTGTAGGTTGACTGATTGACTGATTGATTGACTGATTGATTAATTGTGTTCAATTGAATGACTGATTGACTTGTAATTCATTCATTCAGTCATTTATTTATTTGTTGACTGATTGACTTTCTGATTGATTAACTTACTGATAAACTGACTGATTGATTGATTGATTGATTAATTGACTGACTGATAGATTAGCTTATTAATTTCTTAATTGATTGATTAATTGATTGACTGTATAAATTATTAATTATATAAGTAGATTGATTGATGTGTAAGTGATTCATGGAATGCTGATTAAATTGTATGTTCAATTGACTGACTGATTGACTTACCATTCATTCATTCACTGATTGATTTATTGACTGATTCATCCATCCATCCATTGTCTAGATGTAGTGCATGAATGTTGGCCCAGTCAACCTGACTCGGCTGGTCTGCTGGTCAGACATCTCTCCTACACGCTCGCTATGAACTTCCCTGTGGGGCCTAAGACTGCACCCACTGATGAAAAACAGGTCTTTGCTGCACCCTTTAGTATTGCTTAATTAATAACTAACTAATGGGTGCAGCAAGTTGTTTAGATTGTATGTAATATGTATATATAGTCAAATACAAAATGTAATTGAAAAATATTTTAAATAGTAATTCGCTAGATGGATTTTAGTTTATATTCATTCGCTAGACGTGTATGATTTTATTTATAGTAAATGTTAAGTATTTTAAAAATGTGTTAAAACTTAGGATATTATAATTATATTTATAATCATTCACTAGATAGATTTTAGTTTTAGTTCATTCGCTAGACGAACAGAAATAGTATTATAATAAAAGTGAAATCTTTTAAAAAGGTGTCTTGATATTTATAATAATTCGCTAGATGGAGTTTTTTCTCAAGAAACTGAATTCCTGAATTCATTCGCTAGTAATTAATAAATAAATGTCAAATATTTGTTATATTTAATTAAATCAATTATTGTCTACTAATTATGTAACTAGATCATCTGTATTGTGTATCTATTAGATACTGTATATGTTATCTGTATTAGATAATGTAACTATGTTATCTGTTATCTATTAGATAATGTACGTGGACAGTTGCAAGGCAGGCCTGTACTACCTGGTTGACTCGGAGTGCACCAGTGCTAGCTTGCCCTACGGAGAGAATTTCTACATAGCCAACCGGTACTGTCTCACTAGAGTCAGCCAATCACAAGCAAGACTGAGGATCACTAGCAAGATCAACTACCGCAAGTCTGTCTGGAGTATCGTTAAAAGTACGTCTCTCTGTCTCTCTTTGTCTCTCTCTTTGTCTCTCCCTCTTTGTCTCTCTCTGTATCTCTCTTTGTCTCTCTCTTGTCTCTCTCTTTGTATCACTTAATAGATGTGTGTCTAAAGTTTAGGTTTTAATCAGCATTTTTATGATCTGTCTGTGTATTTGTCTGTCTGTCTGTTTGTATGCTTTTATGTGTGCTTGTTTGTGATGTGGTATATATTAATATCTGTGTGTCTGTCTGTGTGTCTGTCTGTCTGTCTGTATGTCTGTGTGTCTGTCTGTGTCTAGGTATCATTGATAAGAACGCTACAGCTGGTATACTGGAATCATTTGGAATGATGGGTCAGTCATTAATCATCCACTAATCATCCACTCATCGTCCACTAATCATCACTAATAATCACTAATCATCCACTAATCATCACTTGATAATCACTAATCATCCACTAATCATATATTTCTTTATTTGATTGAATGTAGTAAGCTTACTCAACTGTAATATTGACAGTAGTATATTTGATGTATTTTTTTATTCGCTTGTCTGTCTGTGTGCTTGTATCTGTGCCTGTATCTGTCTGTGTGTTTGTCTGTCTAGTTGGACTACTAAGGAAGGAGTCAGGTGGTGTAGTGTCAAGCCAGGATTCTAACCCTCAACTCTTGGTCTCAAGTCTCAAGCATCGTCACCGAACCACTGCCTCTCTGCTTGCTAGCAATACAACCGCAGGTCTGCAATGCTTACTAAAGGGTGCAACAAGTCATCGTATAATCTGATAGTTTACACAAATGTCTATAACATGAAACAAATGCATTGTACCAGTGCTGTCTGTGTGACTAGTGCGTCTGAACAACACAACTTTATTTTGTGTGTAGACAGCAAGAGAGACAGCAAGTGGACAGCACCGGTGCAACAAGTCTTGCACATGTCTACTCATGACCTGTTTGCTGCAAGAACAACAACTACTTATAAAAGTCTTGCTGTCATGTCAGTACACTCATGATGTGCTGTTTGGGTTCAAATTTGGGTTAAGTGTAGGGTTAAGTTTTGGGTTGTGTAGGGTTATGTTTTGGGTTAAGTGTAGGGTTAAGTTTTGGGTTAAGTTTTGGGTTAAATCAAGGTATAATTATATAACATCTAATGATCTAGAATATGACTTTAATATATTGCTTAATGTCACATCAGCACAACTGCTTTAATGATTGACCAAGTGATGAGTGAACAATTAACTCATAGGGTTAAGTTTAGTTGCAGATTTGAGTTTAGTGTTTTATTTCATTGACTTGCTGCACCCTTTATGAAGACATTTGTTCTATTGCAGAATCCTAATCCTACTGTTATGTAACCTCTTTCTCTTCTATCAACTCAACAACTCTACAGAGACTTTAGTCAACCATCAGCAAACGTAAGTCTTTCAAGACTAAAGGGTGCAACAAGGCTTTTAGTCATTACTTGCTGCACCCTTTAGTAAGTTCATGTCTGACTCTTTATAAAGGAACATGGAATGACAATCTAAATATTATCATATGTGAATAAACGGAGCTCTTTGATTGGTTGATGATTATAAACGGAACTCTGTGATTGGTTGCAGAGACTGGCGAGCAATGAGTGCGACAGAGAGATACTCGGCAATACAAAGACAGATACAAAGACAGAAACAAGATCTGGAACAAGTTGAAACCGTTCTAAAAACTTTAGAAACGTCGTTGCAGCAAATGAAGCAAGCTCTTAATACTTTACTTCTGTCAATCAAACACGAGGCCACGCCCCCTGGCGCTGAGGACACGCCCACTAGCTAATTGATGAGCCTGTCAGTCATGTGTGAAGCCACGCCCACCAGCTGTCAATCAAGCTCTATTTATGGTTTGATCATTTGTAGTATTGTAATGATACAACAAAGCCTGCAGGCTACTAATTCTAAGCCCCGCCCACTCTGCCCACTATATTTTAGCTTGGGTATATATAGTAGCTTCATTTTCAATATAGCAGCTTTTGTAAGTATGTATATGTAGGATAGATGTAACTTAACGTCACATCAGCACAAATGCGTCTATTTACTGACGCGTTATGAACTGCGTGTGTGTATAAATCAAGTGATGAGTAAACACTTCACTCTTAACACTGCAGAGCAGTCAAGTATTTTTATAATCATACACTTATGTGTGCTTATACAAGCTGCTTATACATTGCTTATATTGTATACATAGCATATAGTATACAACACAGCAAGTCATATATTTACATACATTTACATACATCTTTGATATTCTATTATTTGCCATTACATAGCATTCATGTATTTTATTCTAATTGTCACTCACTAGATGGCCATTACTTGTATTGCATTCACTAGATGTCTTACTATTAGTTTTATTTCACTCGCTAGATGGCGGCAGACTTTATTTTATAATAATCTGCATTTTTAGCTATATCTGCTTTTTTCATCTGCATTTAATGCATTTCATTCATTCATTATTTTATCAAATAAACAGTTAATTCATTGATTAATTATTTGTGTAATTAATTAATTAATTATTTAAGTAATATCTTGTAATATTTAAATTAATATGAAGATCTAAAATGTCTGCCACCTCTCTCTCCTAATTAGGCATTCTTGTTACAGTTCTTAGAGTTCATTGCTTTCTTCTTATTTACAGTTCTTTGCATTTTAATTCAGATTATTTATAGCTGGTGGGGCTGGGGGGCTAACCATTTAAATTGGACGGGGGATTAAATTAAAAAAATTACATCAAAATTGAATCATTGTAATTTCTTGACTTCAAAATTTATTTAATTTCTCAAATTCCGCCCCCCCCCCCACCGCCCCCCGCCCTTCGTTATTATATTAATGAATTATTTGTTCAACTTTTGATAGTAATTGTTAAAACTAACATTATATTGTTCATTAGCGTTTTAATGTTATTTTAGTTTTCTTTCATTCACAAGATGTCGTCGTATATTATATTAGTTTGTTTACAAGAATTCGCTAGATGTCACGAGTAATATTATTATTATTATTTTTAATTTTTTTTTTTTATTTACTCGGTGCTTCATTCCAGAGTGATGAATAAAATGAAATGGATAAAAACATAGTCTGGAATGGCTAACCTTCGGGATCACTCGGTACAATAAAAGATCCTCTAAAACATACACTATTGGAGCGTTGTATAATGATTGACAGCCATTGAAGTAGGAATGTGCTTTCACGACTATCACCAGTAGCTGTAGAGATACGCTTGCCAAGTTCACTTAAACAACTGAGTGACTCGGTAGACATTGAACGAGGGTCTCACATGAGATTGGAACAAACAAGAATGTTTTCAGACGTTTAAACCGAGAATAGAATAGCGAATAGCCTTTAAGACATCGGCTTCCAGGACCTGCAGAGCTGATGTAGTAGTATGATAAAATAGAGGTCCACTAATGGAAGAGGTTGGGTGCTTGCGAGCAGCTTAGCATAATTGACATCAGAGTCTAATGCCGGCGTGTCATCAGAGCTGACAATACGAATCGCAGCGCGTATGTTACCATCTTCAATCTTTGAAGTGACAGCAGAGGATAGGAATGCAGAAGCATCTACTTTCCGTTTGATGTTGGGTTCTGATGATTTAATTGTTGCAAAAGCACCAGTTGCATTTTTGTAGGACATTAGTCAGACCAGTAGGGGAATTTGGAAGTAAAGAAATATTAATTGCACAGAGATGTGCAATTAGAAGCAGCCGCTGGATAGTTCCCTGAAGCCGATGGGGGCTTGCGAGACCCAATATAGGGATTAGCGCGGGGCCCAAGTAAGTGAACTGTACCGTCTTTCAGATGCAGCTGACGAAGAACACAGTGCACGTGCAACTCGATTTATTAGCATCCTGCGACAACGCCCACGCTTGCTGGTGAGGCATGAAATTGAAAAATGAGGCATTATTATTATTATTATTGTTATTATTATTAGTATTATTATTATTACTATTATTTTTTATTTATTTTTTTTTAATTTTTACTCGGTACTTCATTCCCGATTGATGGATAAAATCAAATGGATAAAAACATAGTCTGTAATGGCTAACCTTCGGGATCACTCGGGACACTATAATAATCCCAGTGATACCTTCCGGATCACTCGGGTTATTATTATTATTGTTATTATTTTACCTTGGTACTTCATTCCCAAGCACACATGCCATGCGACCAGACAGCAACAGCAAGATAGGCCGCGTATTCCTCGAGCATCTAAAAGGCTTATACACGGGCAAGGGTGAGGCTGACAGAGATTGGGTCCCAGTCTAAGACCTACTGCGATTCGGATTGATTCGTCATCCAGGCGTAAGCCACAGTTAGATTTGGGCAGAGCGTGTAGCGAGACAACGGCATGAGAAGCTGAAATAGCCAGCAGACGAGCACGGTGATGGTTGTCTGGGGCAAAGTTGAATACTGCTGGTTGCCAGCCAAATGCATGGGCTAACCCATGTTGCCTGCTTAGAAGATGGATGTAACGGGCAAGGAAGGCTGTGCTTGTTAGACAACAAAAGACGTGCGGCCTCGATTGTTGAATCCAATGGAACATTGGACCTGGCAAGAATGAGATCCTGGAGAACGAGAGTGCTTGCAGCAGAAGCCAAAAAGGCAGAAGGAGCAAGCGAAGCAACTCTACGTAACCCC
>JAQIXG010002922.1:0-16276 GCA_034700105.1 Oconnorella tubifera
TCAAGTACTAACCACATATGGTTACAATTTGTTGCATGCTTCCATGTAATATTTTTCTGGAATGTTCTGCCTGTTGGCGTATCAATGCTTTTCCTCTAAGTATGATTAATGCTTGCTATACTTAGTCTTATGCTTAAGCTTGTCTTGCATGATTGATTGAAGTGCATTCTACTCATACTCACAATAAACTAATGAATTTTTTCTGTTTGTTTTCTCTGAGCATCTTATTTGCTTGAGTAGCCTAATTTATTGCATCGTATTGCTGTTCAACTTAAATCATATAAGAACGTTGTCAAATTTTTGCTTTTTGAAGTATTTATAAGTACTAGTGATTGTACAATTACAATACTTGTTATAGATGCTGATGTAATTTTTTGTTTTTTTCTGGTATTCTTTGGAAGTTAGCAGCATTTTTGATCTGATTTACCCTAGTTTATCAAATGGATCAACTGATTTTGAATGATGTTTATGATTAAAACTGTAATAAATGTATTAGTATAGATTTGTTGAAATTATCCTCCAAATTAAAATATCTTTCATATTAAATCATATCAGAGTTAATTGAACAAGTTAATTTGAATTTTAATGTAGTTATATGGTTATCAAAAATATTCATATGTTAATTTAAAACACAGTTCAAGTAAATTTTGTTTCGTGTTATTTTGTCAGAAATATAGCAATAATTAATGCATCAACATTATATTAATTATATAAAACTGTATTGCTTTGAACTTGGAACTTTCTGAAATAACTAATTCTTTTCATCTTTACCTCTGCAAGCAACACCTTAGTCATTAAATTGAATGTAAACACTGCACTTGGTTAGAAGCTATGTTTAAGTTATCTGGAATGCATTTGTAGTATGCTTGCAATGCAATGGGCAATGCAGTTTTTTACTGTGTTTTCGTTTATGAGCATACTGCCGAATAGCATTAGCAGTAATACTGTTTAAGATTTATTACCCTGTTGTGAGAGCTTTATTATGTAAGCATTGGACAATGAATTTGATATAGGGAGCTTATTATATGTGTGACACTGGCTAAAGTACAAAAACATTCTACAGTTGGTTTTTATACTGCATACTTAGCATAATAATGTTGATAATTATTAGTTGGTCTGTTAGTTAGTAAAAACTGTATGTTGCTTTATGAAGAAATTGTAAGATAAAAATCGGTTTGATACTTTTTTGTACTGGCATAAAATAATTAAACTTTAAAAGATTTTATATTATGATTAAGATGTTATTAGATAACATTAACATTGTTGCTATAATAACCACAAGTTATTAGTTACTCAGAATATTTGACGATTGTATAAAACCATACTGGCATACAAAACCTACAGCTCTTTCTCTCCTTATATTGTCAATATGTGTGCACTTGTAATTAGTATATCCTTCTGCTTAAATAAGAAACCAATTCCTATTCCATCTTCTTCTTCTGCTTAATATTCGAGCAGCAGTCATGTTAGTAGTAATAGAAGATTTGATGATAGACTTTGCATGCACTCTGGGGAATATAAAGTGATGCAGTGGACATAACATTTGTCCATTTAGTTTAGTCTTATCCTCTTTTATTGTCCATTTTCATTAGCATGCTGATGCATTTGTGGCTTTTCCTTAAACGTATGCATTTTAATTAATCTCATTGTAAGCTGCATTTTACTGCCTGAAACATGATGTATTTGATGCAGGGTATCTGAGCTTGTTTGGATCATGTAACAGTGGGTTTTTATGAGAAGTAACAAGAGTTTATTGATAAACAAAATATTGGCAATAATATTATGATGATGATAGAGGTAATGACAGTGATAGAATTGTTTTGGCTGAATTTTAACAAAACTTGAACCAATTTGAAATATGCCATAAATTATTAATATACAACCGGTTTAGGTATAACTAAGTATGATGCTACCAAGTTATGTATATAAATAATACAATAATAAACTTTATTTGGACCGATATGATGATGACCTGCATTCATAATAATGAATTATTAGCCTGTAAAAATTGTCCCAATATAAATTGAAGCCCTTTTGCAGCTGATGACTTTATACATGCAGCAACAGTAGCATCAGCTGAGTCTGATATAATTGTATGTTTAATTGACTGATTTATAGCTTTGTTGAGGTCGGACCGTCCCCATAATGCTGTTTATGTCAGCTCACAGTACATGTATATAGAGATGATGATCACTTTATCTGTACATTCTATATGCTACTCTATATTCTATATGCTACTCTACTCTACATTCTATATGCTACTCTATATGCAGCCATTATGTCTCTCTGTTGTGGCGGATTTAGCAAAAAAAATGGGGATACAGACTATATAGTTGATACCTGATGATTATTTTTAGCCATTTTACTTCTCCTTTTTTGATTGTAAATTAATCATAATTAATATTTCTTCTCCTTTGGGTACTGCTCGATATTAACTGTGTAGTCATCAAATAAAATACAATCTAACTTGTTTATATTACTTTAAATATGCCATCATAAATTAAATATTATTTCTGTTATTATGTATTAAAATCTTCATTCCACTTGAGACAAAATTTTGATCCCCTCAACCTTCCCTCCACACGGCCCCCTGCCTTCAGGCGGCCCGCCAATCCATCGCCTGCCAGCCCTCCCCTCCACAGTCCACTTGGTTAGCCCCTCGAGTATCCTTCAGTTATCTACCGTCTGCAGCATCGACTGACTCGAAGGATGCTGCATTTGTCTCGCGGACAATCCTGACATCACTAGGACATGTATTCAACAAGCTTTATTATACAGCACAGTCATTCTATGCATTTTCTCTAGACTGGAAAGATTATTGGACTGAAGAGGGCATTTGGCTGTCGCGTTTGATTTAATGTATAACTAGTTTTTATATGGATAAATTAAGTATGGTCTTGTAAAGTAGAATAAGTTGAATTTAAGAGCGAAAGTGTTGCTTGTAGAATGTGGTTTTTGGTGGTTTATTTGAATTAGGATGTATTGTTTGCAATTTATAAAGTTATGTGACAGGTGTTGCTTGTTTGGTGATTGATTATAATGTTACAATTTTGCCTGGAGCTATGTTTGTGTGTACCAATTTATCATGGCAGTTTCAGTGATAATATTGTTTTGTGTTTAGATCTGCTTTATTGTTTATTATTCATTGTTTTATACTTTATATAATTCTAACGATAGACTTTATAATTTAAATTATGTGTAGCATTTATATCTGCTATAATTATATTAAAATTATTTTTGTTATATTTTTATTAGATGCAATGCAATAGATAGTCTTTTCTATAAACAATTGAATCTATCAACTTCTTCTAAGTTTATCGGATTGCTTTGGATAATAGATGATTTTCTTCTTATTTCATAATCTTTGATATATTACTAGTGACTGCACTACACTCAATGGTAAGTACTTCTTTGTTTATATTTAATTCTTAAATTGATTGAATGATTTGTAATCTATTATTTATTAATAAGAATATAAAGACTACATTATGCCTGACAAATCGATTCGATTACATTAATTAGACTAATTGGCTCTATCAATTCATTTAATAACCTAAAGTACATATAACTCTTTCAATTGGTAGTCAAAGCCGATTTGGCGTTTTTGCTATGTTAACAGGTTACATTCATAAATAACATGAATAGTTGTATTAATAATTGTATAAATAATTGTTTACATTTATTCTACCAGTAATGTTTCAAGCTAAATGAAAACTGTTTTGTATGTTCTATGAATATAATTTAAGGAGAATAATGTAAACTTTAATTAGTATGCGCACAACGTACAACCTTGGTAGAGTTTGATTAAAAATTGATTTTACTGATATACTCCAATTTATTATTTAGGCTATAACTTGAAATTTGAATTTGCATTTTGTATATATTTATTTTAATGGCATAACTCCAATTGTTATGCTTAATTATACTTTCAAATTGCATTCTATAAAATGAGATGTGATCGTGAGCTTATTTCAGTAAGTCACTCTGGACTGCTGTCAACATTATTGACACGACACGCTTAATATTTGAGACAAGTATTTCAATGAATAGAACAAACTATTATCTCTTTTTGAGATTGTATAACAGCGACTTTTTTGTTTATTACTGTTATTTGTTTCATTCTCATTTCATGCATCAAGTATCTATTTCAATTGGTTTTTTCACTGTCATATATCTTTTTTTCTATCTCTATTGCCAATAATGGCATCTATGCCAGAGACTGGCTATAATTCTGAACCAGTATTATCGCTTCACTGCTCTCTATGTCAATTATGGCAGGTCAAACTGGACGAATATTGATATTATATCATTCTCCTGTGTAACTGACAGATCGATTCATTTTTTGTGCGCGGCGTGTTCAATGGCCCTGTTTGGCTTTAGTTATTGCTTATTGCCTTTATTCTTTTAAAGCCCAATTCACATTTGAGATATATTTCATGATAGTTTCAGACTGTCTTCGACAGTTTAATCACCAATTTTTTACAGCTTTATTTTTTATGGCTTTCTGTTAGATAGATTTAAGGTTGTCTAGCTATTGTCTTAAGTAGCTCAACTTGTAACAATAACCAAATTGAGAATATCTTCTCAATTATCTCTCGTCAAATTGATAATATCTTCAAACTATTTGTAGTCATACTCGTAATTTCGGTGCAACACTTGCATTAGTATCATAATATGATCTTTTTTAAAAAAAAGTTTGATCTCATTGAATTGACAGAATAAAAATACCTTCCCTGCAAGGTATTATCATGAAAGTCATGCCATTTGATGCAAGATATTAACATTATAATCAACCAAAAAACAGGCCACAGCTGCATGTAATATTTAATCACAGGCAATTGATGTCTGAATTGATGTCTCTTTCCTTGCTCACGGCTGATTCAGATTTTATATTGTTATGTCATATCATGATTTACTGTTAGAATTTCTAACAGGATTTATTTTAAATCAGGATTTGCTCTGATTTGTAACTGTAGTCTTATAATAATGATATTTTATTTGACATATAACAATTGGGGGAGTCATTTTACTTGGCGTATAACTATCTTGCAGTCATTGGGGCACTGAGACAATTGGGGCACTGAGACAGTTGCAGAGAAATGTTGTTTTTTGACATTTGGCTTGAGAGCGATTCATTGAGTATAAGCCTCAAGGCAATTTCATGGTAACTGGATGCAGTAGAATGAATCTAATGGCTTTTGAAAGCTTCAAACTTCCTGTATTTGGAAAGTATAGAATTAAAAGCAGAATAACATTTATTTGGCAGTTTATTTTATTGGTAATAATTATCAAGTGAATTAATGAAGTGAATAATATTATAATATTAACATGCAAGTTAAGTTTCGTCAGATAATTAAATATATAGGTATTTCTAGCAAATAAGTAAGCTTACATATAATATTTGTCATATTACATGTTAGTATATACACTGGACTATGAATAATATTATAATTGGAGCTCTTGATCTATTATCGTTATTTATTTATTTAAGGACATAATGTAAATTTTGTTTTAATTAATGAATGAAATTTTTAATATACACAAATTATGTGTTCATTCATAGTTAATTCTAAAGAATTTATTATTTATAAATTTATATTATACCTAATTTATACTTAATAGCTCATGTCAATTAAATTTCTTTATTTAAAGATACTGAAAATAAACATTTAGGTAATGATTACAAGACAATTGTATTCATAAAATTTTCTGCAATAAATTGCATCATACTGAATCTGTATTTGCAACCAAAACTCTTTATACAGTAAAAGCAATGATGGGTGCTTTATGTTAATCTTGTTTAAGTCCTCGAGTACCATTATGATGATATTCTCTGTTGAGTTGACTATCACGCAAGGGCCTGATTCCTATTTTATAATATAAATCTTGGTAGATTTAGTTGGATCTCTTTTAGTACAGAGTATACTGTATGACTGATATAGAATGTGTGGGTTCAATCAGATATTTTTACATGATATTTATCTTAATAGATCAAAGGATTGTATTGTCCTCTTTGATTATAATCACTGAATACGATGTTGTGTCATTTCTGTTGCAATTTCATGCTTACTTATGATCTTGGATTCATTTAGCTTCATGTTCTTTATATCTCTAAAGTGACTATCTAGAAAATAGGAAAGATCTTACTTAATGTTTTTGATCAGATTATTAAATATAATTCAGTTAATCATCTCAATCCAAAAGTTGCAATTAATTTAAATTGCAATTCATTCTTTAAACCTATTAGAGAATTAGTTGCAGATTAGTTCAGTTAATTCATTTCTTTCACTATTTATAATCAAATGCAATCGGTAATCCTGCAGGAATTGAATCTTTCCTTTACAACAGAGCAAGTCCTCGTTGAATTAAGATAGATACTGGGCGAGAAGAGAAAGTAATTTGTCTCTAGCTCTTCCCTTGTGTGTTCTCTCAGAACCGTCTGCTTGTTGCTGACATCTATTGACCAAGAAATATTTACAGCGAGATTTGAAAATACTAACATCTAGCCAATTATGCAAGATTTTGTTTAAAAATAAATCGACAGAAATTAAGAATATAAGTTAAGTTTGTATGAAATTGAAATTAAAAGTTACGAAAGTTGGAGCCAGGGTTAGGTTTATGGTTAGATCGAGATAATGTTTTATCTCTTTAGTAACTTGAATTTATTATGTAAGATTTTTTCATCAATGTTTCATAATGTTGAATAAATTACAATCAAGATTATTAGGATTAGGGTTAGATTTGAATCGAGTTTATGTACAAACGATTTATTGCAGGAATGTAAAGAATTGGTCTTACTTTCATTTATCTATAAATTTCAGTACACATTTTATTAATAGACAAAATCTTTAAGATTTCATTGGTCAGATGTCGCTATTTTCATTATCTCAGGTGGTTTGAAGGGGTAAGGGGTGGGGGAGGAGGGAGGGAGGGGCTAAGGAGGGGGTGTGGATCAATAGAGATTGTAAGGAATCATTGATGGAGTACTGTTGTTGATTATATTAGCATAATGAAAGATTTGGATGCAAGAATGTTTGTCCTGAAAGTCAAAGTTTGAGTTTTGCAGATTTATTGTTATAAGCTTTAGGTATTATTTAATTTAATTCTGTGTTTACTGCATACTTGAAAAAAGCTAAGGCAAGATGTTTTCTAATGTTATTTTAATATTGGTAATATTGATTGTTTATTAAGTAAATTCAGCCATGGTCTCAAAACGTAATTATGTATAATATATAATGCAATTTTTCCATTTGATAAATGTTAGAAATACTAAATCTATCATTTATTCATTTGAGAAAGAAAATAATTAAAAAAGATTATAATCCAGACATGTTTGACTGAACTGATTAATACACTTTGTCTCTGAGTCTCGACTCTTTCTCAATGAACTAAGTTCTATTAACCATAGATTAAATCCAACATAGAATGACAGTCTATACATCTTTTGTATAAAAATCCATACTACTTCCGGTGGTCTGTTTTTGATGAGATACAGACATTCCTCGATTTAATCTTATAATCAGTTTTCTTATTGAATTCAGTGGATGATTTAACGTCTGTCTGTGTGTAGAGATAAGAATTTTCTTTTATTGTTGATTTGTTTATTTTGTGTCGAGTTATGGAGTCTATTTGTCAATGTAATCCAGACATTTTAATTACTTTAAATACTTAGAAATATATTAAATATTTTTAATCGCTATTGACTGGTCTTGCACTATTATTACATAATTAAATATATAATATTTGTATGCTTGTATTCAGATTTAAATCAATTGCTTAAATTTGACTTTTCTTAATTTTTACATTATCTTTAAGTCTTCTTTGTTGTTAAATTGTACATATGTGTGCGTGTATGTGTGTGTGCGCGCGCGTGTGTGTGTTTGTAGAGTGTGTGTGTGTTTGTGTGCATGTCTGCGTGTGTTTAGTCCATTTAATCATAGCAAGAGAAATATGAAATAATTGGTGCATACATCAATCATGCAGTCAATCGCTATCATTTGAGTCTGGTGTGAATTTTTCAGTTTGTAAATTGTACTGAATATTAACACAGCAATAATTATTCTGGCTTTTGTATATATGTATATTATAATATAAAATGTATGCATTTATACTTTATTGAAAGATAAATATTAATAGATTTAATATTTTACTTAAATTGGTTTCAATTAACAGCCAGGTTGAGATTGAAAAGTTCTTTTAAAATGAAATTAAACTTATCTATGAAGTCTTCTTTATAACTATCTAACTTTATAACAAAGTTTTTGTTATAAAGTTAGATAGTTGTGATATAATAATTCTGTATAAAATGTTCAATAAGTTAATATTCTGATCTTAAATTGCAGAACAGACTCTATAATATCTAACATAGTATTTTATCAATAAATAAGTAAATACTTTATATTATCAGTGCTAAGTTTCACGATTCTACTGCAGACATAAAACTTCAATGGAAAGTAAGCCACATTTTAGTTCGTGTAAGGCTGAGATTAGATAATTTTTACTTTTTAGAATCTTTATTACATTCCTTATCTTTATAGCCTTAAGCTTTTCTTTAAACGAAATCATTTTTGGTGCAAAACCTAATGTTGCAGCGACAGATTAAATTTTAGTTGAAATATGTTGAAGGCTAAACTAAGAAAATTTTCTTTTGAATGTAGCTCATCTTATTTCAGTATATAAATTCAACTTTAATTTACTAAATATTGGATTGCAATCGTAATAATGACCATTACCGGATAACTAAATTTAAACAAATTTTATGTTCCTGTCAACTTTTTGTCAGTTTACTTGGAAAGTGCAATTCTCAACTTGTGCAAATATGCTCAGCCAGTGTTTTATTTATTTAATCACACTTTGTCACACTTCTGGATAATATTTATTCAAGTAATTTTGCTGCAAAAAACTTGTTTATTCAACTGTAATTCATTTAGTTGCGTTGGAAGTCGAGTGAGTATTGTATGCTGTATCAACTGTCTTCAGTTGTACAGCTCCTATAGCGATGATGATTAAGCTCCATTCACATTAGGAGTGCATGTCGCAACGACGGTTTTTGTCGTCACAAGTTTTGTAGGTGTTTGAAATGGTTTTGTAGCGATAACTTGTCTACAGAATTTTGGTGTATGACACTATGTCTACCGACATTTGGTTTACTAACATTTGATCAACCGTAACCCTTGTTATAGTCGTAACCCTAGCTCTAACGATAACGCTGACCTTAAATCTAACCCTATCTTATCTTAATATTAACCGTAGTATTGCGGTAGACCATATTTCTAGAGACGTCAGTAGCCCTAAAGTCTGTAGACTATTTATCGCGACACCGTTTGAAATAGTCTCAGAGACAGTCACTGAGAATCTCCTACAGTATATCTCCTCCGCGAATTCTACTTAAAGAAGACGTCACATTTCTCATTAGAAAGAATTACAGGCGGTTTGCGCGCGAAACGCGATCGTCATAGAAACGGAAAAATAATTTCTTCTTTTGTATCGTTGTTGCGTTTGAACGCATTTATTTCTTTGAGAAAACGCACTGATCGTCTTAATTGAAGTCTTTACTATTCGCCAGCCGTCGCCAATGTTCTACGAGATAGAAAAAAGGTGTCGTTACAAAAATTGTTGGAAATTTTTCGGAGATTGTTTATGTAAACTTATTTTTATTACGGCAAATGTTATATATTTTTTTAAGGCAAACTTTTTGTTTTGAAGGTTACTTTTTGATTTTAAACGGCGTCACGGGCTGAAGGGCTAAAACTTATTTTAGGTCTTTGTCTGCCAAAATCATGGCAGTCTTTTTAGTTTTTTGAAACATTTTTGTGATCAGCAATTTACTTTGTTTTAGTGTTGACTGTTTGCGGATCATATTTTAGAAGTCTTGGGCCGCAATAAATATCTTAGGGGCCTCAAGCACTCCTCATGTTACTATACCTATTAGTGTAACATACAGATTTGTGTTTATAATCGAAATGCAATAACAGAAAAACAAATTTATTATGCAATAATGTTAAAAACGCAATAGAATCTTTTAGTAAATCTTGAAATAACTTTTTCTATTCACAGAGATCTGCTGATTGGTTGATCATAGCATGACGTCACGCGTGGGCTGAGATTCTATTGGATGGGCTGGAACTATGTACAGACTTCGTAATTGTCGTAATAATCTACACGTGCTTCTGTCTCTAGTCGTTGTTTGTCTGCTCTTTCTCACCACAACTGTTTGGATTCAGTGTGGAAATGATGAACAGAGTCATCATCATCTTACTTATGCCAAGGAAAGGTAAATTTTAAGTTTAGCTTATTATAACGATGTCTCAGATGTAGCTGTCAATGTGAGTGTCTTACTAAAGGGCGCAGCGAGTCAGAGAAAGAGTGAGCTTTCTGGGATTTGAACCTGGACCTGTCGTGTCCGAATCTATCTGTAGTAGATTGAGCATCAATAGTTTTAAGAATTGATTAGATAATTTTATTCATTATTGGATTGGTGGGCACTGGTTTTTTAACAATTTTCTCTTTTTAGCTGGTATAATATTAATGTATATTTAGTAAATATTTCTATGCCATTGATAAATAATTGGTATGTTTCGTGAATATACATTAAATTGTATTTTTTTATTATAAAATTCAAAATTATTACTTTAGTTAATTTTGATAAAGTAAAATCTTTATAATATTTTAACGTTATATTACATGATATAGTATCAGTGTTATCTTAGGACAATATTATACTGAAAATATACATTAATAGTATCATCATATTATGTCATTGATCATCATCATTTTTATCATCATTTTTTATTGTTATGTAATATATTGTCTGCGTGTTATAATGATGATTTATTTGATATTAAATAAAGATGATCATTTATTCAATATATCTATCTTTTACAGTCATCTGAATCTTGACTATGACAAGTCAGCATTAAGTCTTTCAATCAACCCTGGGTTATCATCATTATCATCACAATCGAGTCAGCATGACGTCAACCAGTCACCTGACCACGAGTCATCTGACCATGACCCGTTCTCTGACCCTGATGATGACCCTGATGGTCAGCCTGACCCGGTTAAATACGCGGTCCATAGTTTGGACAACTCTGAGGTTGCGTTGTATCATAAGATAGAGTGTAATATAAATGAAGAGTATTCAGTTGGGTGTAGACAGGAGGGGGAGGAAGTATACATTCCATTTAGTTTTATCAACAAGTACTTTGAGGTACTTGTGTGTATAGCATCATCATTTATCATCTTCATTATCATCATAATCATACTTCATCATCATACTTAATCAGTATCTTTTGTCATCATCATCTTATCATCATCTTTTTTGATGTAGACCTTATTTCTAATTGGCTTATATCTGTAATTGTTTATATGTAATTTAAACATAATATAAACATATAATATGTAATTGTATATCTATAATAGTTTATTCATGATTGACATTGATTGTATCGTTTAGTTAGCTGCATTCAGAGTTCTAAGAGTTCACTCATCACTTGATTTCTGCTCATCCAGTTCAGATCTTTGATTTTATTTCTTGATTAAATATTGGTTCTATATAATTAGGTCATCATCTGTTACTTATTAGCCTTTTTGTGCTGATGTGACTTTAATTAACCGAGAAAAATAAACAAAATGATGACAGGTGTATGGGAAAATGTCAAATGAAGGCGGAGTTGAACACTTCGATTGGCAGCACAGCTACTCGCACGTCTACCAATCAGAGAAGAGATACACTGTGGAGGGCGTGTTTATGTCATTTGAGCATTACAATGTAGAAGTGAGAGACAGAGTCAAGTGTATTAGTGGCATAGAGGGTAGGGATGGATATATTCATTCACTACATTTTATGCTCATTTTAATTATTTTAAAAAATAATTGAAATAATTGAAAGTTTTTTAATTGTTTTTAAAAAACTGATTAATTCAGTAATTTTTATCAATATTTATGTGGTCAGTGTGATTCAATCATTACTTAAATTGATTTTATAGGTTTTATTTGCTTGGAAAACAATTTAGTATAGTTGTTGTGTATTTTGTAGGGCACTACGAAATTGGCCTCCTCATCTATTCATTCTTAGGGATAGGGTTGTGGTTAGAATTTGGGTTAAGGTTAGGATTTAAGTTAGGGTCAGGATTAAGTTTAGGGTTAGTTAGGGTTAGGGTTATTGAATGAATTGACGGGCCTTTTTTGTTGCTTTGTCGGGGTATCTTATTTGATAATAAATTTTAGAAGCGCTAAAAGACATGTTTATTAAATATATTACGACTATAATAGAATGATGTTTTTGTTGTATTGCAACATTAGTAATAAACTAAATATTAATATTCTCCAATATAAAATATATTGAATAATATTTGTTTAATTTTTATAATTTTCCAGGAGTGCCTGTTTCAACACAGTGGGGTGCCCAGGGATATTTCTACCCCATACAAATAGCTCAATATGGTCTTAGTCACTATAGCAAGTATATAGTCGAGAGGAGAGAGAGAGACAGAAGGAGAGAGGAAGAGAGAGAGCAAGAGAGAGAGGAAGAGACAGATCATGTGCTGTCCGATGGACAGACAGATAACATAAAGATGTGGACAGTAGAGGGGGGAGGTAGACTGGAGAGTGTTGTGGATGTTGATACTAATGAAAATGTCCTTCAGTTCAAAGCTGCAGGTTTGTAGGAAAAGCAAAGTTTATTAAATATGGTGAAACTTTTAATAAATGGTAAATAAAAGATTTATATTTTTTATTTTCACATCAGCATTGTAGGGCTACTTAGTGAAGTAAATTGTGTGCACAATTACCTGATATTTAACACAATGCATTAAATAATTCTCTAAAGAATCCCAGAAATCCCATTCATCCTTTCCTCCTCTCCTCCTTCCTTCCTTCCCTCCCTTCCCTTCCCTCCCCACCCATACCTTCCATCTTAATTTTTCTCTAACTTCATATGAATTTAGACTTTAATCATTTAGATTTCATCATTTAGACTTTAATCATTTAGATTTTATCTGGTAATGTTATTTCAATTTTCAGCTTAACATGTTCTGTTTATAAATGTATAAAACTTTATATACAGAGAGCTGGGACTCATCTCAAGTCATACTTCCCGTAGCAGGCTCCCTCCAACCTGACCCTGAGGGCATCACCAACCCCTTCATTTTATCTCTCGCGCTCAAATTTATCACAAACGGTAGCGTTACAATCGTTGTAGAAATTAGCTCTAAATCTTTATCATCATCACGTACATTTGAGCTTCATTACGTCACATCACATTTAATGATCTCCGCAACATCAAATCACATCTATTACGGCATTGGTCACTGCACGACATGGAGAACGCTAACACGCGACATAAACACGGACTTTCAGAAAGGCGTCGCTCAGAAGTATATACGTAATCGTAAGAAAGCACCGCGTTTAACGCTACGACGAATAGTTTCAGTCACCTTGCGTGGCAGTGGGTTTGTAACGAATATATCGCTATCGCGCACGGCTCATCTAGCGCTGTTTTACAACGCGGCTGATTGGTTGTTAGAAACGCAGGATGAGAAAGGCGGTTGGGCGATAAATGTCACGCGCAAGCTAGCGGAAAATAAACTCGTTTTACGATCAGGATGGTATTCAGCCATGGCGCAAGGCCAAGCAATGTCGCTATTAGCTCGCGCGTATTTAAGAACTCATAAAAGAGCATATCTTGATGCCGCGTTAGGAGCGACGGCGTTGTTTAACGTGCCAAGTAAAGACGGTGGCGTGTTAGCAATGTACGTAGGACATTACCCGTGGTATGAAGAATATCCTACCACTCCAAGCACGTTTGTTTTAAATGGGTTTATCTATTCTCTCATCGGTTTATACGATTTATTATCAGTCGCGGCACCGGTGGGAGAGCAAAAAGAAGCTGAGAGACTTTATAACGCGGGATTGATATCATTGCGAGAGATGATAGGATTGTTCGATACGGGATCCGGGTCAGTGTATGATTTACGACATTTCACGTTGATGGGTCTCGCCCCTAATGTCGCTCGGTGGGACTATCACGCGACGCATATAAATCAATTGTTGCTTTTTGCGTCTATTGATAAGTCGGATAGATTGTTTGAGACAGTAGCGAATAGATGGATAGGTTATATGAAAGGCAAGCGCGCTTCACATAATTAATCTCATGAGATGCGAGACTTTTTATTTCTGAGTTGTTGTTTTTGTGGAAATATATGTCTATAAGAACTCTGTGTTTCAAATGGAGCATTGCCAGGGTTAAGGAAGGGGGGAGGGGTTCTCTCATCAAATGATGTGATAATCATTTTTATTAATATAACATTTTTCATTGATAATTCGTATTGAGGGGGGTTAACACTGAAAACTTCAAAATTGTGTTTTCTCTTTCTTAAAAATATTTTTTTTCTACCGTCTTCTTATACAAAAAAAAAATTATTTACAAAAGGGGGATGTAACCTCTGCAATCCTCCCCTTGGATACACTACTTTTAAATTATTTATATTCTTTATGTTATATTTCATAATAATCCTATCATTTGATCTATTTGCATTATTATTCTATTAACATTGTAATTTTTTAAATTGGAATTTTTGTTGATACAAATTGTGATGATCTATATTATATGATGATTATGATAATTTACTTCAGTTGTAACAATCATTTCAATGTCTGTCAATATTTACTGCAGTAACTTGCTCTTTTGCAACAATGATCACGAATTAATTCGGTGTCCAGAAAAATTGTACCAGGATAAAATGTACCAGACAAAATGTACCAGACAAAATGTACCAGTACAAAATGTACCAAGACAAAATATACCACAAACAAAATGTACCATGGACAAAATGTACCAGACAAAATGTACCAAAATGTAAAAGTAAGGCAAAATAATTCAGTTATCACTTATAAATTATCACTGCTTATAAAAGCAGTAACATAGCAGTATTACTTGATAAAGTTACATAAATTTATATAAATTTATTTTATAAATTTACATTGTATAAATTTACATAGCAATATTATTTTATCAATTTTATTAATAAAAAAGCAGTTACATAGCAGTAAGGCAAAATGTACCAGTAAATAAATCAATTTCATTATTATAGCCAGTATTGACAACTAGTATTGACTGCTATTTAATTAAGATTGTATGGCATTTTATATTTTTGTGCTGACTTATACTTCACTTGTTATGTGTCATTCTTATTTTTTACTGTTTTATTGAATAAGCTTGTGCTATGTAATTGATTAAATTCTTTAATGATGGACTCGATCTTATAACATTATTTTAACATTTTGTAAATTCTGTTACTTTTATTGACTGCTTTTATGTAAATGAATATGAACCTAATATTCAAAAAAATAATTTTAATGTAGTTTGTCTTTTGTGGCGTATCCTGTCTTGGTACATTTTGTCCTTGGTACAGTTTATCCCTGGTACATTTTTTCTGGTACATTTTGTCCTGGTACATTTTGTCTGGTACATTTTGTCCTGGTACATTTTGTCTGGTACATTTTTGTCATGGAGCCATTAATTCATTTGGATTTTTAATCACTTCCATTATTATTTTGTTCTTGATTATAATTTATGAAAATAATGAATGTATAATGTACATAGTTTGTGTCATATTTAAGAATTGATGTACATAGTTAGTGTATTTAATAATTATGTTAATTTTTCAACAGGGTAATCTGTGAATGCTCATGGTTGAATTATATTTCTTTACCATGTCCATTAATTATTAGATGTGTAAGAAATCTAAAAACTTGAGATTCAGTCGAGACTGTATTTTGTCATTTTGTTGTAAAACTTTCTCAACCATGAAGTGGTTGCATAGTACAAGTGAAAGTACTTTCTTATTGCAAGTCATAATACAATTTTGTACGTAATTTAAATCTTCGTCGTGTTTTCAAATAGTGTTTAAAATGTAGCTGTATTTTGAGATTTAAAAATGCAAGCTGGGATAGGTTGAATTGAGATAGCGAAGCGCTAGTTAAGATTTTGTTCTATTGTACTATTCGCATTTTGTTAAGAATTAAGAAGAGTAATATTTCTATTGTCTTTTATTAAACCACAAATGATCTTGTTGTACAATCAAAAAATAAAAAATGTCAAGGCCACTTGGTTTGGTTTGTGGCTCCATTGGAGTGAATAAAATAAAATATATTAAAAAAACTTTTAAAAAACCTCGCTTATATTAATGCACTAAAATGGAAAAAATAAATTTTGGATGGTAACTAGGAAAAAATTAGTGTCTTTGTAATGACTTACGAAAGTACTATGGTCAAA
>JAQIXG010002923.1:0-16265 GCA_034700105.1 Oconnorella tubifera
ACATATATATATATATATATACAGAATATTATATATTCTATATTTCATCACAAAAGACAGAAAAAATAACACAAAATAATACAAAATTGACAAAAAACAAAGAAAGATTGAGTAAAAAGAATTTGAAATTATATTATGCACAGCAGGGATATTATTAGAGGTATTTTAAGATTCCTGACAACGAGCCTAATTAAGCCGTAATTAATTTTAAAAAGTATATATATGAAAAATTATATACGATTACTCATTATATATGAAATATTTGTCTTACATTGGCGTTGCTGTATCACGACTGCTGCATTGTTCTTCAATCTGAACTGAGGTTGATTTTTCGAAACAGTTGATTCTTGGAGTGCATTCTATGCTTTTATACGAGGGGCCACCAACTGAAGACGAAACAGGAAGATGACTGTTCTCTTCACTTATAGAAAGTAACTTTCTACCAAATTAAAAATCACATCACATTTCGCATATATTTTAATCAATTAAAGATTTGCAACTTTCTACTAAATAAAAATCATATTTCATATATACTTTAATCAATTAGAGATTTTCTACAAAGTTAAAAATAGTTTACACATATTTGGATAAATTGAAGATTTTTGTTTTTAAGTTTTTTTACTTGTTTAAACCATTAACTTTCTGTATTTATGTAAACATTGTTACTTTTATACAAAAATTACTTTTACAATGCTTTTATTATGTCAATTTGATTATATTGTTTTTTATTATAGAAAGATTTAAAATAAAATTGAACATTATTTTAATAATAAAACCGTTAATTATCTTGACCAATATTTTTAGTTCTATAACCTGACAAACTAATTTAACTAAACATAGACTTATTTTTAAAAGCTGTAATAAATACACATACAGAATTTTTTTATATCATGTAGTATTATGAAAAAAAATACAATATAAATGGATTCAGGCATTAACGTGAGAATATAAGATGATACGACTCAAGTCAAATCAACAATGCAGCCACTGAAACCCTGCCTCATTGTAATTACTCGTTCTGGCTTAGAATATCCGGTGTAACCAAACATTGTACTCCGCTTTTTCCAGTATTGCACTAAAATTCTCTGTTGCACGTGCATATATTATATTTTTAGCAAAAGTAAATAATGAAATATTTATTCTTAGGGAAGAATTTTAAATTATATTTATAATTGAAGGAAATTAGTGATATGCTTCATTGTGATTGATAAACATTAATATTTTGTTATGACTGGTAAATATGTTCATGGTTTTTGTATTTAAATTGTGCTTATAATAATGTTGTATTTTATACACTATCGTGTAAGGATCGTGAATACAAAACCTTTGATTTAGAACATTCGTTAAATCATCATTTAATCAAATATTTAACTATAACTATTTAAACTATAACTATGCTGTAGCTACTGAATAAAGAAACTGCTAAAGGAATACTGCAGGATGCAACAAACTTTGGAATATATTAAGAACACTGGATTAGAATCGGATACCACTGAATTTCATACCAGACGCACTAACCACTGCGCTCGCCGCTCACTTAATTCAACAACTTAAGCCTTAGGTTTAACTTTAAAACTCTATCCAGTAGCAATAAATATTGCAATAATTTCTAAAACCATGATGTTACGCAAAATGTATACAATAATCTAGATAAACTGTATACGCGGTATGCGGACGTTTCGTCAGAGGACGATTCATCAACGGACTGTTCGTCAAGAATATTCATCAGGTTTAGGGTTAGGTTTATGGTTAGGTACGCTTTAGGTTAAGGCTCGGGTTACAGTAGGGTTAGTATTAGGGTTGGGTTTGAGGTTATAAGAATCGTCCGTTATACGAATAGTCCTTGACGAAAAGTCCGTTGACGAATCATCCTAGAACCCTATACGCAATAGGCCTACTGTCATTATCTTTCAGCTTCTGCAGTATCAGATCGCGGGGATTAGTTATGTGAACCAATTGATTTAATTTTTAAATGAATTTATATAGCATAAAGTATTTTTATTACTCATTAAAGAAAAAATAATTCGAAATAAATGTGTTCTATTTAGAAAATACATTGTTATAAATGAAATTTATGCAAACCAAATGATTTCATTTTTAAATAAATTTATATAGCGTAGAGTATGTTTCTATTATTATTCGATTCAAAAATAAAAAAAATGTATGAAATTAAATAAATACATTGTTAAAAATAACATTTATAAACATTTGAACAGATAGATTTGATTTTATTTTAATAGATTTGATTTAAATATACATTACAGTAATAAATTAACGAAATGCATTGTTTTAAGAAAGATTTATGAACCTTCGGATAGATTTGATTTTCTTGAAACAGTAGGAACAGAAGAAGACGAGCCCTACAACGAGGAGTATGCCCCCGATGACAGCCGCTATCTGGAGGGAGGCAGACGAGACAGAGGCCGTCTTCGGTTGTTTGGGTAAAAGGCGACCCTGCGCTAGCTCGACGCCCGGCTCTGCAACCTGGTTAATATACGAGTATTTAAGTATATTTAAAGTTATGTAATAGAAAAGGAGAGTGTAAACTTAGTTATTTAATAAAAAGGCAAAGTGTAAACGTTCTTAAGTTATTTAATAAACAAATATAGTGTACACTTGAAGTTATCTTGTAAACAAATTTACAGTTATCTATTAAACAACACACAAAGTAAACTAAAGTTATCTAATAATAAAAACAATTTAAACTTAAAGCTATCTATTAAACGAACACATTTTAAGCTTAAATTTATCTAACAAGCAAACACCATGTGAACATTAGTTATCCAATAAGTTGACATGGAGTTTCAGTTAAGTTATAAATTATCAAAATGAATGTAATAATTACACACAATACATATTCCAGCCATTTGCAACATTGAATATAATTTTCATCGATGAATTAAATAATGAATTCGATTAATGTAATATATTAATATTTATTACTTAATATACGTTAATGCACTAATCGAACGGCAGATAAGCAAAACAATAAATTTAAATTAACAAAGGTACACATATATACAAAACAGTGGCATATATATAAAAGCAGCACAATTAGAAGTGTAGTAATTAGATGCTTCGTGAATGACTAAAGTCACGTACTAGTTGCAAAATATCTTTGCAGACCTACGTTTTTCATTCTAGTCATTGTCTACATTATTAAGCAATTTATGACATTTCATATTATATTATTTTATAATAATATTTTCAAACAACAATTTTTTCGTCTGTAATTTTTTCTAAAAACTTGTTTTTTACCTGTTGATTCGTATCAAGCGAATAATCATATAGGTCATTGATATAATAATCTCTTTGATACAAAAAGCAGTAATTTCCTGATACGAGATAAAACATTCACCTGAACTTTGATATTAAAACAATAATGATAATTCCCAAATGAAAATAAGACGAAGAAGTAGACACAAAAACTCTTCTACTTTAATCTTTCTTTTCGGTGGAATAAATTTTGTTTTTATAGAAAAAAAGATTAAGTTTCAATAGCAAAATAATAATAATTTTAAAGCTTATGATTATTATACAATGGAGAGCGATGAGAAAATTTATGATATAACAGTAACAGTTTGGTGTAACTTAAATTTAAATGGGGGGAGGTTTGATTGGAACACTCTGTGATCGAAATACAATTGAAATTTACAGTGAATATTAAAAATTAATATAAATATTTAATAAATATATATTAGAGACTATGTGTTTGAAAATATGTATATTCAGCACATAGAACAATTGAACAAATATATTTTTAAACCAATAGAAATATAAAAGCAAGCAAATAATTTTCTTTTAATAAAATTCTGAAGCAATAGAAGGCTTTTACGCTAGAGAAAAATACGAGAACATTTTTGTATTAATAAAAAATTTGACAAACTAAAATTACTTATTTTTGCTTCACTCAACCCCACCCCCTCCCTCTCTCCTTCCCCATTCCAAGTAAATGGGTCACTGCTGTTGAAGTGTAAAAAGAATTCATAATTTAGAACTTCAGTAAATCTGAAACGATTTCTTCTAAGCGCTATAATAATTAAGTCATAAGCAGCACTAACGTATAAGAAAATATATTGACCGGTAGAAATACAGAGACACATCATAAGTGAGAAAGTGAAAAATTGGCAAAATCGACATTTTTTAAGTCTCTATAGATCAGAGGTTCCCAGCCTGTGGGTCGCGACCCCAAATGGGGTTGCCTGACAATTTACCAAGGGTCTCCTGAGACCTAAGAACTATTTTTTTTTATTAAAAAACGCTTTTTTGTGCAATAACCATGCAATGTTCATTGCACAAGACACACTTAAAATGTAACGTTAAATTTTTTATTCCTTTTCAAATTTATTTTAAATATATTGACCAAAAAAATATAACAAATTGTTGTGTTGGGGTCGCCACAATTTTAAAAAATTTATCGTTGGGGTA
This sequence comes from Oconnorella tubifera, assembly GCA_034700105.1. NCBI lineage: Eukaryota > Metazoa > Annelida > Clitellata > Enchytraeida > Enchytraeidae > Oconnorella > Oconnorella tubifera. Next base: position 4,429 of record JAQIXG010002923.1, read on the forward strand.
GCCACAACTTGGCAAATGTTATTCAGGGGTCACAGCATCAGAAAGGTTGGGAACCGCTGCAATAGATAGTATCCAGTGAATAAGCTCCTACTAGATTTGAAAAATTCAGATTAAAAAAATATGCTTTATAATTAAAACAAAGATTTTTTTCGTTTGAATTAAATGAAATATTCAGCACTTCTAAAATCACTTGAGTAAACCAAACGATGGCAGGCCTATTTTAATTACGTATTTATTTTCTTTAACTGTTATTTTAAGTTAATTATCTGTTACTTATTTAAATATTATTGTAAATAATATTTATGCTATAAACGTCTATTAGACGCAAGTTCGCTCTTTGGAATAATTCGTTCGCTTTTGACTTGCTATGGCAATATTGTTTTAACTTAAGCATACAAATTCATAATAAATGTAATAAATAAATATAAACATTTCTAATTTGTGATCTAATTAAATTTATAATCTACTTTTTTGTTGAAGAGATGCTGACTACAATATCAATTGCATTTAGCAATTATTATCTAGAAATAATATTATTTAGTTATCTATTCTAACATAATATGGATCTATAACTATATTTAAAGACCATCGCCTGTTGTCATGCTATATTCTGGTTTATATTATTGAATTAAAATCTCCAATAACTTAACCAGCTTCACTCTGTATCGTTTTAATCTTGTGACAACACGCAATGATTTCCTTTTTTAGCTTTTCTGTACTGTATATCAATTATTAATTTCAAAATATTCTGTTGCTTTTTAAAGTAACAGTATACTAGAAACTGCATGTTTAATTGCTGCATCATTTTTTAAAATATGATATTTGTCGACAACGATAAAAAAATTACTTATAACAGAAAAGAAAGTCGAAATATAAAAATTGGATAACCTCTATATACTTATGAATCAATTATAATCGATATGCTGACGTTTCGTCAAAGGACGATTCGTCAACGGACTGTTCGTCAGATATTTGTTAGGTTTAGGGTTAGGGTAACGTTTAGGGTGAGATTTAGGTTTAGGTTTAGGGTTATGGTTAGGAGTTTTTGACTTACTGTCCGTTGACGAATCGTCCTTTGACGAATCGTTCTAGAACCCAATTATCAACACATTTTAATTTTTCATCAACTAAAAATTTACTATTTAAAAAGAACTCTAAACTCCCCCCACCCCTCCCCCTTCATCCACTCCACTACAAAGTTCACGACCTTAATTAAAAGGTCAAAAGGTGTTAAGCACTTTATATTCGTCGTGCATGCTTTATTCAATAATATAATATCGGCCATTGATCCTTTTGACGAGTCATAAAAAATATGATTGAGTTGTATCTGCGCAGTGAATCCTACGCTCACAGCTTGACATTCATTGATTAAATTCGTGCCATGAAAAAAAACTACTACTGCATTTGCATCGTCATAACAACTCCTAGGTGGGTGTAAAATGAGACGTGGGTGAGTAATGGTCAGTCAACCCACGACAATGGATCTAATTGGGCACAAACGGACGCCAGAGGTTTAGTTTTTGAGTTATTTAATGGGAAGAATGATCGCTTTATTGCGAAATAACAGATGACTTGCAAGTGTAGATTTTTGTTCGATGATAAAAAGGTTTATTGAGATAATGCGAGTTGATGCGGGTTAATCTTTGTGGAGAGAAAAAATAAACGTGATCCAATAAAAGTTTAGGTTTGTGAAATAACTGATTGCATGTTAAAGATTAAAGAAACGTTTAATAGAATTAAATTTGGTGATATGAAATTTAACAGTTATTGCATTTACTGAAGTTGAATGTACAAAATACCACTAATAAGTCTGACGAAAATTAATTTTTTGAGACAATAATTTGTTGATGAATTGGTAGTGTAGATCTCAGATTCTGCTTCTAATTTCTTTCGCTACAATACAACTACTGTACTGTACTGTGCTTTTGATATTAAACAAGGAGGAAGCATATTTTTGTTACCCGATTTATTATCAGATATTTTAACCGTTAAAAATGTACCTGTTGGATACTAATCAACTAACAAAACATTTGATAACAGTCGATCTAATTGCAAAACAATTTTAAATTCAAAACCATGATTAAATTTAAATATTTATTTTCGTAAAATAATCTTTTAAATCTCATTGCCAAATAAAAAAAAATTAAATTTTGTATCCAAATTTTACAGATCATTATTGTTTTCTTATTACATTTAAATACGAATATAATATCTAAGCAAACTTGAGTATAATATCAAAATCAAAAGCATTGAATTAACACTTTTAAATAACAAGTAAATCTACATAAAAACTACATAAAAAACTGTTATATTAAGTAATTTTTAACGATTATTTATTAATAACAACTAATAAAAATAATGCACATTAATAAATAAAATCTATGCCTATGTCTTTAACTGCTGCTACAATATAAACTTAGATTATAACTACTGGTAAAATGTATCATTAAATTCAAATATAACACAGTCCATTCAAATAAATAGCTTCGAAAATGAATATACAAAATATAGCAATTTTCATACAAAATTTAAACACCAACCAGCAACAAATGCTGAAAACTCTTTAAAAATCTTCACTCTATTATTCATCAATTGAAACTAAATCCATTTTATCTTTTCCAAAAAGTGCTCAATACGCCTTAATAAAACAATTCATCATCTCATTAAATCTAATTGTCGTGCGCTCATTCGAACGGTCAAAAATCAAAACAGAACAATAATGAATTTATTGCAAACGAGCAGCGAGAAACTAGCCCTAAAACTAAACATTGAATTGTTAATGATGTTTTCCATTATGAGCTGGCTTTCCTGCGGGCTTCTATCTTATAGCAAACAACTAGATAATGTAACCATTGTTTCTGTAACGATAGCTTTTCATTGAAAGCAATTCGAAGAATTATTACATCGTGTAGTAACGATATGACTATTGTTATAGCAATAGTGGTATTGGTGGATCGCATTAGTGATGTAAAGTAAGTCATATTTCACTGTCAGACATCTCGTCATTCGAGAGTAATTCGTCGTATTTTATATTAATTATTATATTATATAATGTATTATTTTAGAGAATTGTAATAATTAGTAAAGTTGACATTATATATTTTATACAGAATATACACGTAAAATGAAACAGCAAAAGATTAGGTATAGCATGAAAATCAGATATATGACTCTTAATAATTTCCATTTCTAATCTATAAAACTTCAATAAAATCACTATTTTATTTCACAAAATAAGTAATAGAAAATATCATTAATCTTTAATTCAAAGAAAATAACGCAACATATTAACGTCAATAAAGCATATTCCTATCATATTGATGTCAATAAAACCAGACATTAAATTTCCTGACAATATCATTACTAAAACTATGAATACGAATATGTATATCGCATTTAATTACCAATTTTATGTCTTACTTAAAGGTAATAATCTCATTTTAATGAACAAAATCGTGGAAATAAAAATCAAGACTCAAGGCTGACACATGCTGCCTTGTGTTGTGGGCTTTGTGGACGAATTCATTAATGCAACAGTCATGCAATAACGCCGCACGGAACTAGAACAGAAGCAACATTAATTCCTAATGAAAATGCAGCGAGAGTAAAAACAGTGTTTTCTTTGTTCCAAGTAGAAAATACTGCACTGCTCCTGACATAGCCTGTCATATGCACAATGTAAAAAAACAATTTTTAACCCTTTTTGTTTTTCGATAATCCAAAATAAAATAATTAAATATTATTACGGAATAATTATTTATACTTAATTAATTGATTAAATAAATTTAATTTAATCAGAATGACAAAAGATGTTAGCAGTGATGTTTCAAATGTAAAAAGCGAGTTATTTGTTATTATTTAATAAAATAATTACATAATTTTAGATAAGTGTTCAATTTTGAATATCACTTAAGCTGCTACAAATATTGAATAAAGCTTTTCTTATTCAGTGAGTAATTAATATTTTTAAACCATTCCTGGTGTGCGTTACATAATTTTAATGGTTGTCGTAAATAACAAACAATTTGAAAAGTAAAACGAACATCTCGTGTTAAATTACGTAAAAAAAATCTATCTCAGTGATATTCAGTTTTTCAAATGTAATAATGTGCCTTAAAAATTGTGTATTTTATTCCCATTAAATCAGTCAGAAATTGTCCTTTAAATTTGACTATACTAATCACTTGCACTAATCTGTATGCCCTTTTTGAAAGTTGTATATAAAAATAAAGCAATAAAAACTAAAATCTGTAAGTTATGCTCAGGTGTTTCTTGTCATTGCAGATAAAACGATCAAAATATAGTCTGCTGCATCGTCTGTAATTGTAATTTACTAATCTCTTTCATTCGTTAAAGAAATCTCAGCTGATCGTAGACACAAGATTTGTAACATTTTAAAACTTTTGCCCTTTTAGGTATTTACATTTGTCTTTTAGATTAATGAGAATTTCCCAAAAATAAACGCTCTGAACTTAAACGTACTTCATAGCACTATATTACTAATACTAATGTATACTACAGTACTATATATGTTAGTATATAATTTGAATTAGCATTATTACATACAGAAATATTATAGAATCAGTAGCCTACTATAATAACTTGTATTAGAATTATAATAGTAATACTAGTATTAATAATACTAATTATAATAATGTAATGCTAATGTAAATCCAAAAGTTTAATACATTAATAACAATAGTATTAATACTACTAATAATAATGTAATACTAATAATTAATACTAATAATAATAAACATTTGAGTATACTAATGTATACTCAAATGTTTAACTCACATTACCATAGATAATATTATTATAAATTTAATTTTGAATGAATATTAAAACGTAAGCTTCAGAATCTTAATTTAATGGCTGAGAAAAATTAATACAAATTCTGTGGCTTTCTGCTTAGAGTTCATTAAAATATTCATACATAGGAAAAAAACTCGGTCTACGTTACTACGTAAAAGAACTATTGACTATTGACTTTTAGAAGTCGTATTAAAAAACTGACATTTTCAGTCGTGAAAGTCTAATAAGTAAAACTATGACTTGCAAGAAAAACGATCAGTTTATGTCGTGATGCCGATGAAATTTATGATTAGAATATTTTCGCTCTACTTTATTTCAATTGATATATAACGCAATAGGATTACATCAATTAGGAAACTACACGAAACTGAAAATTATTGCAAGCGTTATAATGTAGGACTATAGTTGACGTCAAATTGTGACAGATTAAAGCAGAGGTCACACACAGCAATCGAATTATATACACTTGTTTGATAAAACACTTGGCGGATAGGGTATCACTATTTTTTCAGCAATTATTACAATTTGCAAAAATCTACTTATGCCAAAATTCGAACTCAACACTCAGGTTGGTGGAAGAAACAAGATATGAAACTTTTATTTTTTGGAATATTTATTTCAAATATAAATATTATTTATTCATCTGATTCCTTGTCGTTTTTTTTATTTATTGTAAAACAGGTGTATAATCTATATTTGAGATGTTTTAAGATAATGCTGTTTTAAAATCCCGAACAGCTGTAGCTTAAAACTGACTTTAATAAAACCCCGCTTATTCATTCAAAAACAAACAAGAAATAGCTAAATCATAATAATTATGATATACAACAAATCAGATACAGGCCTACTAAATAATAAGCAACAAATTTCAGAATTAAATGATAAAGCCATACTCGAAAAATCAAATAATTTTTAACTCAGAATCATTCACTCTAATAAGTATACTATTTAAAACAATGTTCAAATCTCAATATTAAAATCAACCTTTACTTGAAAAATATCATTTTCAACAATAATTTCGCTTACCTTTTCTAACGTTTTTCCTTGCGAGAGATTTTTTGCCGTAAACGGTACCCTTACGGTCGTCGATCCTTGTGTATCGCTAACGATTCTCCCTTTACCGTAACTCGCCATTGCGTTTAGATAATCTCGCAGTCAAACGCTAATACAAAGATGCTTTTACCGCATGCGTTTACTTGTTAATAAAAAGCTAAACGTTGCGGTAATTTTGACGCAGCCGCGTGTGTTCGCTACTGCAGCAACCGAGTGTCAACAACGGTGATCCGATAACGAGATGCGGTAAAGACAGACTGCGTCGTACAGGTCTTCATTCAGTTTTTATTCATTGCGTAGTGAATTGCGTGTGCATTATATAGTCAGTCTTGTTGGCTGCACGAATGTTGATCGCTGTGCTAGATAATAAAGCGGAAAGAGAGAGGGGTGGGGGGAGAGGGTAGCGGGGTGTGGATGGGGGTTACAAAATCATTCGGTCATAATCGCATTGCCTTTTTTCTTTTGAACAGAAAACAAAAATATCTGTAACTTCGGTGACTAGTAAATGACGAAACACATCTTCCTTTCTCAATTTTAAAATATAACAATATAGAAAATATTGATTTAACAATATATCAATATTTTAATAGAAAATATTAGTATAACACCATAGATGCGTTTTCTAAACTAAAAGCAACACTTTAGTAGCGTTCTCTAAAAGGAAACTCAAATTAGTGAGACTTAAAATTTCTGATACTTAGGGACGTCTCCGACATCGTCCATCGACGGGTAAACAGACATTAAACTTAATTGAATTGAATTGACAAACTTCAAACGTCCCGAAATATTCTCAAGATTAATATAAAAATTTATTTACTGTTGACGAAAGGCTTTCGTAGACTTTCCCGAGAAACTGAGGCTGAAGTGACTGAATATTTATTTCAGCTTTAAAAGACTGTTTATTTAGTCGGCTTTAAAAATACTGATTATTTAGTCATCTTTTAAAAAGACTGATTATTTAGTCAGGTTTAATAAAAACTGACTATTTAATCATCTTGAAAAAGTCTATTACAATTATTAAAGATAGTTTTTATTAAAGATGACTAAAATTAAAGATGACTGAATAGTCATCTTTAATAAAAAAACTGAATATTTAATCAGGTTTAATGAACAATCCAGGGTAGCTCAGTGAACAGTCACGTGGGGTCAATGATGACTGCGTTGCGTGTGACGTAGAGAGATAAAGTGACGTAGAGAGATAAAGCGAATAGACTGAGAGCTGCGTACAGATTTATTGCTGAGGATTAAATTAAGTCCCTCGCCGGTGAAACGCAATGGTTCACTAAATACAAATAAGTTGTAAAGATCAATTTCTTACGTTCTACTTCTATACGTCTAGATTTACGTTCGTATTTAACGTTGAAGAGAGGTCGATATTGAATTAAGACGTAAAGATGTAATAATTCAGCGATGTAAAAAGATTAATTTTTTAGTGTCAACACTATTTCTATGACATTAATATTCTTTTTTATTGTTCAAAAGTCATAGTCGTTGACAGTATTTTATCATTTGATTAATTCTAACTAATCAAATGATAACATTTAATTAGTGATAATTATTACTAATGTCACTTTTATGAAAATTAGGTAATTGTGATTAAAATGTTGTATTAATTAAATTTTATAATTGCTGCACATTTTCCAATAGTATAATTTTATTATCACGCAGTATATTGATACACAGTGTATATATGTTATCATGCCAATATATAATGGTCATCTAATATTACAAACTTCTAACATTATATTTATTATATATATTATGTTATTACATGAACATACAACAAAATAAGAATATCTTTTAGTGATTATCTAATACAGACATTTTGCATCACTATAATTGAATATCAATATACGTTATTCACTGATAGGGCCTGCTTACTTTTATTTTAAAAATTCATCGTCTTAAATTTTACCCAAAATGTTATCAAACGAAGAAATAGGAAAGATAAAGATATAATACTGTGGGATTTTAGAGAAATGGTTTTCAGATTTCAGATTCAGAATTAAGGAAATTACAGTTGATCGAATAGAATCAAAGCGGAATTCGTGTGGTCGTATACAATATGCAATCATGGAGTCACTGATTAATATTATGCAGCGAAGCATCTGAATGTTATCAGAGATAATATTTCAAATTGTTTTCAATATTATATAGTAAATATTGTGTCAATAATATTGCAGTATATGAAATCTAGTTAGATGTGTTGTGTTGTTATGACAGTATATAAAGGAGGTTAGTGACATAACAATGCGAAATTATTCAAATTGCATGCCTATCGTTAAAATTGTATTAAAATTGTATTGTAAAATATATTTATAGTTTTGTTTTATTTCAATAAAGTGAAAATTATAACAAATATATACTATAGTAAGAGTGAAATTTCATATGTATGTTAGTATTTAATTAAAAGTATGCGTAAAATCGTGTAATTTGTTCATGCAGTTTCAAAACACAATGCATGATATGATATGAGACAGTGATATGATTATATCACTGTGTAACTGACAACAAACAGATGAGATCACTGAGAAGACATTGTGACAGATCACTCATACAGGAATATTTCTATTAACAAAATATTACTATATAATTCAATTTTGTCGCTTAATTCGCAAATCACTGCAGAAATCGAGTAAGGGGAGGAAAAGATAAAAGATAGGATCTATTTTTCTTGGTAATAATTAAATACAATCACCAAGTTAAATATAAGAAGTATACACTGAGAATTCCTATCTTTACTAATAATCAAAAATTTAGTTTCTTTTTTCATAAAATCATCTTTCTTCGTTATTTTATATCAAAATCTTTATTTGATTAACACATTTTTGTCATACCCCCCCCTCCTCCTCTCTCCCTCCTGGATAAAGAACTTGTACTTTATCCAGGATAAAGTACAAGTTCTTTATCCAGTGTACCTAAACCACTGATTCACTCGTTTGAACTCGGTGGAGAAAATTAGAGAATCACTGACTGATGTCAAGCTAGTGATAATAATATGGAAGACTCGTGCTTATGAGAAGCGAACCTCGGTTCATTTCTAACATCGGCTAAATATTAATGGACCGACTTCAACCGAGAAAAATCCCTGAATAATAAACGAAGAAGCGCTGAACAATGATATAGGCAGAGCATTTGGGATGCGGTAGAAGCTAAGGAAGAACTAGAAGGGAGTGGGAGTAGTGGTCAAATTGTTTTGTTTCAGATTGGCGATTTAATAAAAGTTTTTCTTAAAATAGGTCATGCTGATTATTATTGATTCATAACGCTTACCCTTATCATTTATCTTTCAATTAAGTTCTTACTACATATTTCTTAATTTTATTCATAAATAAATAAAATTTCTTTGAAATTTAGGGGGTTAGTCTAAGCTCTGATCCCCCCCCCCCCATCCTTATATCCACAGAAGTCAGAAATTAGATGTAAAGTGCAAAATTAGTTGTCAGTGATAATGGCAGTACGGCAGCAATGTTTCATTTATCCACAAAGCTTTAGTCCATCACTTTACAAGAACCAGGCTTTATTTCTCTTTATAACTATGCTTTATTTAAAGATTAATTGAGTCACAATGATTAATAAATATATGAGACACTGTTATTAGATGTGAACTTTGATTTTTAACAGAATATAAAAACAAATAACTTTAATTTTCTTTTTATTGCAATATTAATTGTGATGTTTTATCTAGCAACATAATTTAAAATAAAACAACAAAACATTTTTATTAAGCAACTTTTATTTCCTTGTTTTTTATTAAAATTTTAAATAATTGTAATATTAGTAAAAATTTATAATATTGAATACACAAAATATAATTGAAAAAAGTTGTAATATTTAATAATAATGAAATTTTAATAAACAAACTTAACTAGATTATACTCTTTAATTTGTACCCTATTTTATATTATGTTTGTTCTTGTCGTCACTTGCATACAGAATTTTATATTAAAAGTATTAAATTATAAAAATCAATTTCAATAAGGATTAACTATCAAAATAACAATAATATAAATTTATTTTCTTAAATACTAATTCTTCAGTCTATCAACACGTTTTAAAAGATAATGCAATTGCATAAAAATGCAGAAAACTGAAAGTATACAGTTTATTATTTTGCAACTAATTTAGCAAAGTGTCATTTGCGAGATGACGGTTTAAAACTTTCTTTGGATGCTAAAACATCTATGTGTGAAAGCCAACAGCTCTGTCTTAATTTGCTGATAACATGACACAAGTATTAGCCGAGTCCAAAATGTGTCAACAAATTACTCTACCTTGCGGTACACCACAAAAAATATATTATCCCGTAAAAATCCTTTCCCCTACAAAAATGCAAAAAATGGTACAAGTCTTTTATTTTAAATCAATTTGTAAAATTTGTTTACAATGACTTATTATTCAATATACAGAAAGTTAATAGTTTGAACAAGCATGGCAAATAAAAAAATTGACAAACGTTCAAACATTTAAAAATCATAAAGTTAAAAAGTGTTTTGGGAAACTGCCCCAAAAGTTTCCAGCACTGCAGCCGCATTTCCCCGCTGAAAAACCACTAACGCGAGGCGTTACTTTTCAGGAAAGAGGTGGACCTTGGATCTCCTGAGACGATAGAGATCCGTCTGCCCAACTCATTCACAAAAGCAAGACCCCCAAAAAATTGTTGATTAAATTTGATTAACTTACGCTCTAACCTTTCTAACCCTATATTCCGTTCGGTTGAAATATAGTTAAAAGCTACGTAAATTGATCTTGATTGACATAGAGAAAACGTATCACTTTGAAAACGGGATACACTGATAGCAAAATAGTGTATCCTAATTATTCTCAATCTCAAATTATGGTATGCGGACGTTTAGTAAAAGGACGATTTGTCAATGGGACTGTTCGTCAAGGACTATTCGTTAAGTTTAGGGATAAGTTTAGGGTTATGGTTATAAGGGGTTAGAATTAAGGTTAGGAGTTATAAGAATTGTCCGTTATAAGAATAGTCCTTGACGAACAGTCCGTTGACGAATTGTCCTTTGACGAATCGTCCTAGAACCAAAATTCTTAATCAAATGTTCATGGTTTACTTACATTATGAAGACTTTCATCTGCTGTCAATTGTATATGCCTTTTTGATCTTTTATACTAACTTATTATAATTATGTAGGTGATGTATGCTGTTTTTGTGTCAAATTTCGTATATATTATATTTCTTATTGCGTTCATAAATAAATTATTAATTTAAATATCCATTTAATAGAATATTCCGCAAAACAAATTATCTATTTTATTTATTTTCAATAATTAACTGTAACACGAAACAATAAATAAAATGCAAAATAAAACAGCTAAGCAAATAACATTATTCGATCAAATAAATTTATAAGCTTATTTTTGGATGATTTTTCACGGCATCACGTTAAATTTTGTCCCATTGGTTCTTTTGTTAAGTTACACCTGGAATTTAGTACTTTAAGTTTATAGCATCATTCACAGTATATCGCCAAATAATTCATTTTTATTAAGCAACTTCTGAAACAAAGTTCAAGCTCCTGAAAGGAGAAATTTTTAAGTCATAAAAATTATCTTTTATTTGACATTTCTCATTTATTATTACTGTGAATGGGTTGAATACTTCTTTAATAAAGTCTGTTTCAAGTCACAATAATCCCTAATTGCTTATAAAGTTTCTGACTTTACCACAAACATTATCTTTGATATATGTGTATTGAAATGCTAGAATTTGTGAAATCAAATAAATAAATTACTCCAAAAAAATGCCAGTGCATATATAGCCTATATAAAAATTCTAGTGCATTTATATAGCCTATATGAAAAAAATATACATATAAAGTTTAGACAAACATTCAATAGAAAAAAGGATATATTGAAAAAGTAACAAAACAGAAAAATAATCATAAAACTATTCTATACATCATAATGCGATGTATTTTCCATAAAATACATCGCATTATGATGTATAG
>JAQIXG010002924.1:0-16265 GCA_034700105.1 Oconnorella tubifera
ATTATATTATATATTTATTATATATATATATATTATATTAGGTATTTTATAAGCGGTAAAAATAACTGGGCCCTCAAAATCAAATTCGACAAAATATAGAAAGGTTTTCCTGAATCAAGGCGAATACAATGATTTGTTATCATTTGTTATACATTTAAAAACTTCAACAAATGTAAAAAAAACCTTCTCCGTGCTGCCAATGCAAGTTAAATTAATTGTATGTAAAAAGAGTTTATCCAAATGTTGGTCTTTTTTAAACATAAAATTTACTTTTCAAATAATTTAGCATAAAATATATTCAAAGTTAATTCAACGATTACAATTTTTCGAAAATTGATAAAAAATAGTGCAAAAAATCGATAAGCCAATTTACTTTCGTTTGACTTTTGGTGGAAACGTAGCATTAGAGAGTTCAATTCAAGAAACTGGGAAATACACTGTGAACGTTAAAAAAACAACCCTCTACAATAACTATTAAAATCAAGACCAATATTTAAAAAAAAAAATTTGTGACTAAAATTATTTTAAACTCAACTTTAATACAAACTATTTTTTATAATTATACCAGTTAATAACTATGCCAGTTAAAATTGACGTCACAGGGACGTCATTTGTAATAAAATATCCCTTACAAAATGGCGTTCAGTGAGGAGGACAGAATAGTAATACAATATTAACGCCAACATCAGAATTACAGTGCAAAACACTGAAAGTTGCAAACAGATGCAAGAAAGAGTTTACAAGACAAAGGTACGCGACGTTGGAGAACTGCGCCAACGCATCATATATGCATGGGATGAGTTCGATCAAGTTGTAATCGATGCTGCTATCAGTCAGTGGCGCGCCTCTTCGTGCGTGTATTAAGGCGGAAGGAGGATATTTTGAGCACACACTATAACTAAAAAATGATTTAATATGTGACTCATAATCATTTACTGAAGTTTTCCCATGTCCTATTAAAATATACAAATTATTGCGTAAATTATTGTAGTAATTGTGGAGGGTCGTTTTTTTTACGTTCACAGTGTAGATAAAATAACAATTTTGTTATATAAACTTTTTTCTTCCTTTATTTTTTTTCAAATTCATATATTATTTTATTTGTATTAATTTCATTAAAAATGTCTTTCTCTATACACAAAATCGCTATGTCATTCAATCTGGCTTCTCCCATAGCGCTTCTTAAGTAATTTTTCACGCGTTTCAGGACAGAAAACAATCTTTCTCCCGATGAATTAGATAATTGTTCTAAAAAAAATTAATAACACTTCAACATTTGAAAATGTACATGACATTTCTTTCGCGGCTTTATGGATTTCTGGTATAGTTTTTATGGTGTCCTTATGTTCGTTCAGAAACAACGAAAAATATTCTCAATGGCCCAACAATAAAAAAATTAAATTTTTTAAAATTTCTATTTCTCAAAAACACTCTGCTAAAAGTGAATACAAGTGTTATGAAAAAATGTTTATCAAAATATATTAACACAATAGGCCTTTTTTGGGGCCCCTTAAAAGCTCGGGGCCCCCCGCGACCGCTTAGTCCGCTTGCCGTTTAATCCGCCATTGCTTCAATTTATATTTTATTTTCTCAGAGGATGTCTAGCTCTATTACACGTCTTTTTTGCACACACTAATCATTACTAATTGGGGACAAAATTTGTACAATCTATCTTTTCTTGGCTAGCAGGAAATTCCCCCTCCTGGAAATTTCCCCCCAAAATTTGACCAATTCCTCCCCCTCCCGCATTTACCCCCCGACTTCTCCCCCCCCCCCCGTTTTTAAAAATGTAAAACATAATTATCAAGGTAATAAATTTAAAAAATTATAACAAAAACTATATTCCTAAATGAGAACTGAATCGAAAGGAATATTTTTCAGAATAACTGAACAATAATAATATCGAATATTACCATCTCGAAGCCAAATTATCATTATTAGGGGAAAATTCTTAAATTTGTTTTCGCTTAAGAGCCCCCCCCCCCCTCCCCTCTTCAGCAAAAACAAATCCATGCACCCATCGACGGATTGCATTATATAATAATGTAATAAATGTCATGACTTTTCAGAATAATAGCCTATAGACTAATTTTTTCTCTTTATGACCGTTTTTCTTTAAAAAATGAACATAATAGTTATATAACTTATTGTTATGACAATTTTTGCGAATTTATCGGTATCAAAGCGCGGAAAATTGTTTACAATTCCAAAACGGGCAGTGAGTGGCGGATCCAGGCCGTCCTGGAGGGGGGGGGGGGGCATTTATTTTTCAGAGCTGACGACCTTTTTTTAAGTTTTTTTAGGTTTTAAGCTTTATTAACAGTCAAAATATATCTTTATTTGTAGAAGCCTACCAGCTTTACATTTCCGCCACTGCACTCTGTAAAGTTATAAAATTAGTTTGTTATACAAATCAAAAATTAAGAAGAAACCTTTTGTGACCTCTCATCCACCCCTCTCTTTCTATCACCTAATCATAATTAGACGAACTAAGGTAGAAATAATTTCTTTATTATAATTTTCTTCCTTTAAACTTAAAATTAGATACACAAATAATAAATAAACCACCAGGGGGGGGGGAGAGTCGGAGATATTTTCTTTCAAAAGGTAGGCTTATGTCATGACAGAGAGTTATGAATTATAATAGACAAAATTATTTATTTCATGCAAGAAATTGTCTTTATTAGCTTGTTTGTTTTCTTATAACAAATAAATGACACACTTCGTATTAAATTTCGTTCTAAATTTAAATCTTCTCATTTCACAGAAGATCTAATGTCGATTTAAAACAAACCTTTTAAGTTTTAAGCCACCACCCCCCCCCCTCCCCCTTCATTTCTTTATTTTTCAGTGATAGATTCGCCACTGCTTAAAGTGTTATATAATTGTTAGGGTCAGTTGTCACAATAGACGATGTTATTGATCTAAGGACAAAGGTCAAGTTTGGGGCCGAATACGAATACGTAGCAAGTCTATAGAAAATATTTTTACTGGCTTAAATGTTTATTCGGGGCGGGGGAGAGCTATTTCATAAGTTCATTATATTTACGTTTTAGTATTTTTACATGTGTCGACTTGACTAGCAGCGAATAACTAACTCTGGACAGTAAGTATTTGAAGGCTATTGAGGTTGATTAAGGGATTTTGGTGTACTTAAAATTACATCATTATAAATTATAACAAGTTTCAAGGCGGAGGTGGATACCGCTCTTGTCTCCTCAAGGAACCGCCACTGAAAATAGCCTGGGAGGGCACAATAAGTGGAGCTAAGACAGTGGAGCTAAGACAGTGGAGCTAATAGTCGATGGAGCTAAGACTGAATATATAAGACAGTTTATAATGGCAGTCTGTTAATGGTAATAATTTATTAGTAATTATATAATTAATTAATATGTGTTTAAAAGTTATAGCTGCCAGTCATATTGATCTGATATAGAGATATTAGATGAATTAATAGTTAAATTAGGCATTTGTAATTAAGGAGAGAACTTGTTATTAGTATACATAAACTCTGTAATTATTCAATCTTGATGATTAATTATAATTATCAATGATCTCAATGCATATTTATTTCTTTGATATTACGCGCTATGTTTTTATGAGTTTTAGAAAACTAGTCCGGATGAAAAATGACTAGAAAATGAGCAGCTTATGTCAAGATGGACATCTCATGTCAAGATGGACAGCTTTTGTCAAGATGGGCAGCATCTTTTGGTGAAATATCTGGGGGAGTGCGGTGATATTTAGATTATAATTTAAATTTAGTTCAAATATTGAAATATGTATGTATTCTATATTTCTTATTGTTGTTGCGAATTGACGATATTTTAATTTGAATTAATGTTATTGTTGAAGGGACAATTTAATAAAAGGACTATAAACTGAATAGTATAAAACAAAATGCTTAAAGTTTTTTAGTTGAAAAAAATGTTTAAAATGAAAATTCTGATAGCTGGTTAAAGCTATTAAAAACTAAAAGCAAAAATTAAAATGGATTATAATTCAAAGATTTAAGCTAGAAAACGCTTAAAATATGAAAAGCATAAAAGATAAAACGCATAAAATGCATAAAATATTAAAAGCGAATAAAATACCTTAAAATCAAAAAGCTAAAACAGTGTTATAAATATGAACATATTTATAACACACAACGCTACCTTTGCGAAGTAGCGTTGGTATCACCGAGTGTCATAAGCCAATGGCTCGGTGATCATTTTTTAACTCCGCCGATGCCGGTCCCCAGCCCGGATGAAAAAGGAGGAGGGAAAAATGTAACGACACCTGATTCCATCAATATTTCTACTTAATACAGATTTTAGGTTTGGAAGAAGACAAAGTCTTGTTTGTTAATCGTGTCATTGCTTACTTGATAATCTGATTCAAGTCTTGCATGGCGTGCAGTTGTTTTAATTTTATGCTAATTATTTGTTTTGAAAATGTGATTTAATTGCAGGTTTTAATTATATGCTTTAATTATAAAATTAATTAAATTATTTATCAATTATTTAACTTATTAGAGTTGCAATTTATTTATTATAATAGCTGTCGTAAATTATTTTCAACTTTAATTCTCGATTTTAAATGAACTTAAATCGTTTTCGCTAATTGACTCGCTTATTTTATTTATTACAATTATATGAAGCTTTAATTCGCTATATTTTGTAAGTAGCGTAAATAATATTATAATAATATTATTCACTATTATATAATATTAGAATAATATAATATCATAGGGCACAAAGGTTTATGCCTTAAAATCGGTATTCAGTCGAGATTAATACTTTTTACTAATTTTAGGTAAGAAAGACCTAAAATTAGTTTTTAAGCTAAATAAACTGACATGACGTGTTATTTGATTCTCTTTTTATGTTTTTCTGATTTCTTTATATCTGTATTTGGATGCGTATCTATAATTATTATATTAAATAAGCATAGATTTCGCGCTGATGTAACATTATGAAATAAATCCAAATTTTACCCGTTTAGACTATACAGTAACTTATATTTTATTGCTCTGTATATTATGATCTATATTTTGACTAAAATATTATTATTTTTATTTGACATATCAAATATCACTACTCCGTGTTGACAAGATATTACGAATTTAAATTCAAATTCATCTATTTTCGATATATGTCTATCATTCTACGTTACTTTCATCAACTTTTTAATATATTACTTGTAATTTAAATATTCATTTGTTATGTGGCAAATAAAAAGAAAGTAACATTTTTTAGTTGAAGAGTTGCATTTATCTTTGTTTCTAACTCTGTACTGAACTTTATTCAACTTTATTATAATTATTGTAATCTTGTCTCTATAACTTATGTACTTGTATATTATTATTGTTGTGTTTATGTGATCATCAGTGACATATTGTTTGAAATTGAACGAAATAAAAAAAAACTCGTCTTGTCTTTTTATTCTAATTTAAAATGCCCGTGGAGTGGAGGCCCGCTAACAGAAAATAAGGGCCCCTAGGCTGGAAGCAACACAGGCAAATGAATTGGTTATGCTTTATATAAGAATAATTGTTTAAAATTTTTTCAGTTTAAGTAATTGATCATAATTGCGTTTTTAATAAATGCTGTACTGACACAAATATTGTTTATACAATATACCTGCTTTTAAACATAAAAAACAGGTAAAAATGTACAAAAAAACTAAGAATTAAAACAATACTGTTATGTTACATACATTGCATTCACTTGCATATATATTTAACGTATAAACTGCAGCATTATAAATTGTTTAACAACTTCAGTTTTGCTAAGCAATTTTAGAAGTAATATTATATATAATAAATTTGATGTAAAGATAAAATAAACGAGATAAGATGACACGAAGAATAGTTATTAAAATTAATTTAATTTAACTAAATCATTGTATTTTATTTAAAATTCAAGTCAATTGACAGGAAACAGTAAATCTTTAATAATATTTTAAATAGTAAAAGACTAGAGTAGATATATTAATTATTAAATTCGGCAGTTGCTAAACTGAAAAAATTGTTAAATTAATTTTTAAATAAGAATAAAATTGACCTGTTTAATAATGACAGTTTGATCCATCTTATCCACGACATCTGTATTATCATTCTCTCCATTCATTCCATCATTCATTAGTCCATTCACTGAGTCCCCGTTGTCCGTGTCCATGACCGTGTAAATGTATCCTTTTCTGTAAATCTGTCTCTCTCTTTCAATTTATTTCAATGTGGATTATATTTTTTAAAATTGTAACAATACCGATTCTCTCTATTTTTTCCTTGTATAAGTTTTCCGGATACTTTCTTGCTGGTGATTTATTTATTTTAATTTTAGATATAAATATTTCTCTATAGTGTTGTTTTTAAGTTTTATTCTTTCTATTGCTAGTCTGTTTCCTAGGTTTTTGGAAAGTCGAATGTCTGGTTTAACATTCATAAGAAATCCAAGAAACAATAAAGCTAGATAAATATTGAAAATTTGATTATTTAGTGGTAGTAGGTGTGAATTAGTATTACAGGCGTTCAAATACAGGCTTTTAATGCGAGTGATGTTGTAGATTGCAGACGGATTATCTGTTAATAAAATATAATATATAGGCTACAACTATGCAAAATCAAAAAAAGAATAACTAAAAATATCAGTATAGGCCTAATTTAACTCAATAATCCAACAATATTAAAATAGCGAATTTTTCCAAAATGTGAAAATGGCTAGAATAGATCACCAATGAATAGAAAGAATTTTGTGGCATGAGCAGCATTAATAGCAGCTTATGCAATAAAATACTGAAGGATTTGATATAGCATAGTTTTTATGTAATCTCTAATCTATCACAATTTACTGTCAATTATAATTTTGTATTTTCCAATCTCCGCTAAGGTTGATAATCCTGTTATTTTAAAATGCTATTCTATCTCTCCACGAATCGACATTTGTTGAAATGGTGATTTCAAATCTTGTTATGAATTTAATAACAGTTGTTTTTTTTACAAAAAACACGGAAAAATATATTAACAGATTTACAATTTTATACAATATGAACTCAAACTCTATATTGAGACATTTAAATATAGACATATGTATAAGTGATACATATATCGACGTGTGAGTGAGTAAAAGGCAGAAAGCCTACTAAAATTAGTAAACTGCAGCAGGGTCCTATTAATTTAAAATGAAACCAATTTATATTCTGTCTATCATCATTTCATACAATTAAATGAAAAACTCAATGTTTTCTAGTAGCACAACAATTATAAAGGATAAAATTCATTAAGTTACAGAATATTCTGAAAACAGTAATATTTCTTGTTAAGTCGCGTTCTTAAATCAACCTAAATCAGATTCTTTTTTAAGCCAGAACAATTTACTGTCAAATCTCTTTCACTACTCACGAACAGTGCCACTGTCGCTTGTCGTCATGGAAACATGGTCTGATTTAAGTCTTTGTCGGACGAAATTCTAGCCACTCTGTCATCCAAGCAGCTGGATCCAGAGCCTAAGCCAGCAGCTAACAGCTGGATTAACAGCTACGAAGCAGCTTGGTTGTTTTGCTAAATACTCATCGCAGCTGCTCAGTACGACGCGTTATAATTACGAGATTCATGTTGCGTGTTTTGCGTGTCTTTGTGGTAATATTTCCAGAGATCAACTTGGACCACATTAATTCTACTTAGTAGTATCTACGTTATGTTTTGCGATGCAATAACATCGCGTAGGTGCTCGCAATCTCGCAGTTTCATTACGAATTTGACTCGCGTGCGTTTTATTCGCTTCATAAGTTGCAGGGTCAAGATAGTAATGACGATTTATTCATATTATTCAGTTTTAATTTAAGATGTTTGTATATTGACATTATTCAGTTTTCATTATAGATTATTATGAACTCTTAATCGAGTTATTGTTATTTACACATGATACGTAATTGCAATATAATTCTAAATCTGGACAATAATCCATCAGTAAGGGGGGAGATAAGCAAGATTTTATTCAAATAAATACAATCTCTAATATGATAAAAGTAGCGTAGCTTTAAGGACACTTCAGTTAACAGCGGGCTAGATCAAATTTACTTGTAAAAATATTAATTTATATTGTTTCATTATAGGGAAGATGTAAACAATTGTCAAAAATACCTTTATAATGGGTTCAGAGATGTTATGTCAATTTTTCCAAGAATGGGGAGCAATTTTTTTAAATAGCAGATGACCTCTTTTTAGGTTTTTACAGAAAACACCAGACAATCATTACTATAGTTCTGGAAATTAACTAATGATTTGTCTTTTACAGGGGGCGTGGGTGACAAAGTGATCAGTGGGGGCCATTTGCCACCCAATTCATCCCCCCCCCCACAAAAAAACGTTCCTGAGTGGGTGGATTCATAGTTAGTATTTATAAACTTCTCAAGATATTGCATATAATATTTTAATTTCTTTAATTACATATCCACATTAGCTTGCTTACAATTGAAGATAAAATCAAAATTATGCCCACATTAACAATTCAAACAATGAGTCACATCAAATTTAAACAGTTTAATAAGTCTCTCTATAATTTCCCTCCGAAAAAACTATAATATAAATGGGATCACCGTCGAGTTATAGATTCAGAATTTTAATTGTTTGCAGTGTAAATTAAAATTCTAATTAGATAAAAATTTACTTCCACCTAATGTACATGCAATACGCACTAATAACAAAGATAAATAGACTGGAAATCACTTATCGGCTGCTGCAGTCAAAGTATCATTTTACGCTTCGAAACATCATCGATTTTAAATTGATGTTAAATTTCTGAATTAAAATTGAAATTACTAGCAAATTTTAGGACACTTTCAACTTAACGAAGTTAGTCGTTCTTGGACGTTTAATTCTAGCGAATGTTGCACATTTAGCAAACGCTACTTTCACATTGCTATAGGTTTATGTCGAATTATCGTATAAATTACATTTCAGTGATATTACAATGAGTAAAAGTTAAAAACAATCGAAAAATTATCATTATATCGATGAGTTTTTCGATTATAAGACATTCTTAAAATATTTACACAAAATTATCAATTAAAGCTTTAAAGTGGTAGCTGCAGCACTTTGAAGTCTCGGTACTCTCTGCAGTCAAGTTTAAAACTGACTTAAATTGTCATAAAATTCAATATTAAACACATGCAATTTAAGTTAATTATTTATGTTGTACTCTCTATTTGTAATTGAAGCAATCTAACAATCAGTCAAATTCCGAATCAATCACTGCGATATATAACGTCATAATCAAGAATTTATAGCAAATTTAAGGAAAGTTTGAGCTTCTTTAGCATCATCCTCTTGCATTCTCATATCAATAATATTTAGATCTGAAAGCACGTGCGTCTCTCTCACACACACACTTTCTCTCACTCATCCAACCACACAGCGTCATGCATTCAATTAACATGTTAAATGTCCTCTATTACATATATAATCATCAGCTTACCGGTCGTCAGATCTCAGCGAGCAATGCTTGCAATAGTGTCGCTTCACTGGCATCTGCTACTGGTGGCATCAGCTGAAGACGAGATATTAGCTGCTATTAGCTAATAAGAGCAGCTGATAGAGAGCAGCTGCCGTTGCTTGGCTAACTGAGAGTAATTCTGTTAGCGGGCTCTACGCTTTGGCTTTCCTAGAGGTCAGCTACTGGAGCTAGCACTACTGTTGTATTAAGCTTCCTTTGAGCTTATTTAGAGGAGATAACGGATCAATACCACTCACAAGTATCTTAATTGAAAGATTTTTACAGATATAACTATTTACTTGAAGAGTGAATTTAATTAAAATCAGTATTTTATTTGATTGAAAAATAAGTATCTAGTGCCTGAATATATTAGTGACTGAAAAATTGAGCAAATATGTTTTGTAGAAAAGTATTTCTCTGTTTTATCGCAGTATTAAAGATGAAAATCTTATAGCATCATTACATTCAAATGAAAATTATGAAATTCGCTTTATTCTAAATATTAAGCTATATATCCTCCCCTACCACTCTCCCTCTATCCCTTAAACCCCTAAATTTAAAAATGACAAAAATGGAAACAACTGGATTTTGTTTTGAGAGGAAAAGCATCGTCATAAAAAATACTGTTTGAAATCTCCTCTCCTATTTTAAATATCTGATTCAGTCTCTGCTTGGCTTTACGTGATCTGTACGTACTAATTTCATTTAGCATTGCAAGTAGGCTTAGGTCCTTTTGTGTCTTCAGCAGTCAAGCTGCTAGCTCAGCTGCAGGCTCAGCTCTTAAATGACTAACGCATTAAAAAAATGAGCCTCGTTGGCGACCGCCTGGTTCGCTAGCAGCCTGACTGCGCAGTAGAGCTAGCCTGTAGGACAACTGGCCTATAGGCCAGGAGAAGATCAGGACAACATCTTTGGCTATGATAAGCTGGCGATCAGAGGCCGATACAGAAAGAATTTAAGATGAATTTTTTGTATGTTATCTTGTACGCTATCTGGTGATAAATTACCAATTGGTATTGTTATCATTTGTAGTTCGATGTTATGTATTTTTATCATAGTGTGAAGAAACAATGTAGTTGCAAAAAGCTTAAAAAAACATACTTTGTGCTTTTTCTTCATTTATTCGATTGATTTATTTTAAAGGATATGTGGGGTTAGGATTCCCCTGGTGCTTATTAGAAACGTCTTACTATCACAATTGATTTGTTCCAGATTTCTATTTCTTCCTTAAAATCAAATCAGCAATTTCTTTCGGCAGTATTAACCTCCGGAATAGATGATGTATTGACTTTTCAAAGCTTCGCTTCATGAATCCAGAATATGAAAAATAAATTTTCACATAAGTGAACGCATCAATCTGTCTTATGTAAATATATGTATGCAATTATTAATGTTAGGCTGCTAGTTTAAAGTATTAATTTTAATGTTAATTACTTCACCATCTAAGCCGAGTATACTTATTAGAGGGCAAACTGACAACCGGATTCTAGAGAATTGTATAACCAACTTCAGTCATTTTTAAGCCATTGAGAAGAAAACTTTTATACAAACACATCAGTAGGAAAAGCTATTTATTATAATTAAAATAAACATTAGAACGTGCAAAATTTAGCCTATATTAAAAAATTGTACAATGAATATTTAATTAAATGAACAAAATAAACTTGAATACTTGAACAGTTTGATAGTTACTTTAAATTTTAAAGTCTATATGAATTATTTTCTTGAATCAGACGATTATCTGCCAGAAGTATTGACTTTCGATATTCATCTTCATAAATGCATCGAATTCTTTCTCGACTTAAACTGTGAATATTTGATAAAAAAAAATATCAAGGTATTTTAAAAAAATAGACCTATTTGATAATTGAAAACACATAAAAATGGTAAAACTTAATTAAGATCACATTTAACTATTGAAATTTATCAGCCTTTGTTTATATTTTAACTCTAGTACGCCTAATATTAATAACGTCAAATTTTCTTGTTTCCAGCAAGTTGTGTAATAAATTTTACTTAAATTTTCAAATATTACAGTCAATTTTCACTAAAAAGAGAGTAAAAAGTTAAATTAATGAATTTAATTAAATATCCAAAAATTATAACGATTTCATTTATCACCTAATCAGTTAGGGATACAAACAGTTGATCGATGAAAGATTAGGCTGCAGAGAAAATATTCATATGTGACACAACAGTGATCTACCCTCAGGCGCCACCAGTCTGAAAATCCAAAAAATAAAGCCATCAAAGTTACAATTCAAAATATTAAATTTCAAACAATTTTACTTATCCAGAATGGAAGCATTTTTTGTATTGTTTGTATATTTCAAGGAACCATATAGAGTTCACAGCAGTAAGAAATCGATTTTTAATTTAGATATACATTATCTCAGGCTTTATATGTATATATTTGTTAGTTAATTATTTAGTAGTGCAGGACTTCTACATTTTTTTATGAATTTCTTAAAATGAAGTTAGGCCCCCTGAAAAATTCCCCCACTACCCTACTTCTATAAACATATATAGCAATCCATTTTTACAGATTTCGGTACTTTACAATATGACACCCTACTTTAGAATAATTAATTCCGGTAATTTTTTTAAAATCATTAATACATATTTTACTAAATCTTTCATAATTAATAATATTTGACTATATATTGGACATTATGGAGTTAAGTTAAAATTGTGTTCATGGACACGAAAGACATTTGTTTGTGTCCGCTTATTCTTTTAATTTGCTCAACTGTTATTGTTATTTATCTAATTGTTATACTATCTTTGATATTTTGAAATAAAGGTGTCAACCCGTTAAAAAAAATAAAAATAAAAAAATATGCTAACCGGCCTACTGTAACTGCTGTAACTCGAAGCCCGAGGGCGGGAACTCTCGTATGACGTCATGTTACTTGATGACGTTGCACGATCACGTGTAGGAATTTGGTAGCTCTAAAATCAACAGTCAAATGCGATATAAATGAATTATATATTACTCGTAATATTGATACTACATAATAATATAATATAGACGATTAATATTAATATAGACGATGAAATTGTCCGCAGCTTGATTTGACTTATAAGCTAATATTAAGAACAACTAAAATTCTTTTTTAAAAATGAATTAAAATGGTATAATTGAATTTATTAAATAAATTTATACAAATTACAGTGTAATAATATTTATATTTTAATTGTTATTTGTTAATACTTCATTTGGAAAAGATTAATATTTATCAGAATTAATTAAAATGGTTAGAAAATGGATTCACAGCAAGAGCAAGACTTATAACGGTGTCATTTCATTTAAATCAAGATTTTTAACTCGACGAATCAAATTTTAAATTTTAAATTGAAGAAAAGTTTACGGAACCGTCCCCGTTTAAACAATGTGTTGTAATTTCTTTGACCTAAAAATTAAAATATTTATAAAAAACAAAACCGTATTTCTTGATTGACAGGCCGATCCAGTACCGTCCCCATACTGTTGACCGGATGTCACGTGACCTCCAGTTGAATGAGGACAACCCTAAAAAATATAATTATCATGTTAGTATTTAAAAAAATATTACTTTATAAAAAAAACGCCCGATTAAAAGAGAATTAGCAGCTGATATGAAAATTAAAACACAAATATCTGTCTTGTCATAGCTGAACTTTACGGGTCAAAGTTAGTGCTATAAAAAATGCAATTTTAAATATAAAAAATGCAATATTACGACATTGCATTGGCTATTTATAAGTAAAAAACACTAAAAATTGAAAAGGGTGGAGAACGAAATATACTAAATATATTATGATTGATAACTGCGATTTGCAAAAAATTTAAAGTATCCTACCAAATTGGCAAGAGAATGCGATGCTTGTAGGGAAGAATGTCCTGAACAAGAGTGGCCAGTGGTACGCTGATTGCCCGTGCTATGCTGACACGAACTGTGATGATGAGATGAGGGTTCAAATCTCGCCGCACTGTGAGCAGATGACGAATAACGCGAGCACTGATTGTTTCCCCATGACGTCGCACTGCTGCCATGGTAACCACTTGGTGATAAAGTAGCAGAACTGCAATAAAATCATAATTATTTAAATATTTTCATTCCTATAATTAAAATTTTATGAAAAATTGAATCGAAAATTTAATTAAGTTAAATGAATTAGATTGAAATCTAATTTGAATTATATCCTGCAAAATATTGCTAAAAATGACACACCTTTATCAATATGAATTATTTGACAGATATATCTTCATCGTCAGTCATATACAATAATTTAAATAGATATTTTTTTATCATCAAAACATTAAACTAAAATACACAATCTACATAAAAAGACTAACTTTCTAATGGCCAGTTCCAAAACAGAGCGAGCTGTGCTGGTTTCAGTGTAACTTGGCAAAATCAAATAATCTGTCAACTGAAAATAAACGACTCGATATTAAAACTGATATAACAATAAAATTACTTACTAAAACAGTTTACATATCAAGTTATTAACAATATTGATAAAATAAACTACATAAATGTATACAAACTAGAAATATACAAAAAACTACATTAAAGGGCCAACTCAGGCTACTGCTAGATATAAAAATAAATAAAACTGTAGTGTTATCTTTAGTGAAATATATAGCCAATAATGTTTGGGGTGTAATATGGAGCCCTACTGATCAGAAAAATTAAAGAGTTAAAAGCAAAACACGATGGTCCTCACAGAAATGAATATAATAAGAGTCAATCTGTCAAAAACATCGACCACAGTGAGTGAGATAAAGATGGAGGGGGATGTATACAAAAATAATACTAATACAAAAAAAGAATTAAAAGTAATGAGATATATTATCAGTTATAACCCAGAAAAAACATCAAATTACAAATTTATACAAAATATCATTGTTATAGGCTCAATACAATAAGGATATTACGCATAAAATTTGTAAAAAGATTAAATCTAGTTCAACTTACATCAATCCATCCTGCACACTCCAAAAAGTTTCTAGCTTCATTCCATTTCCAGACGCCTTCAACAAAAGTTCTGCAAACTTTGCTCAGTTTTCTCATCCCAGTGTCTTGTCCATTTGATCTCTCTGCATTGCTGATTGATATTAAATAAACGTTCTTTACGCTTACATATTGAATTGTAAAACGCCTTTCAAATTTAATGGCAAAAAACCAAGCTACGTCAGTAAAAACTAAAAATTAGCTTAGTCACTTCAGTACTTCACGCTTTTTAGTCTACTTCGGTTGATTGCTTGATTAATAGCATGAATGTACTCGTAATTTGCTTTCGTGTAAATGTTTGTCATTCTTAATTCTTTTAGCATATTTTATGTTTCTTTAAACTGACCAGAAATATTTGTACAATGATCTAGATGAAAATATTAATTAATAAATATTCGCAAAAACGCACACATTTATGCCTAGACTGATTGCAGCAATATTTTTGACGATTGATAATAATAACAGCGCAATTCATAAGATTTTTAAACAAAAATTACATAAATAATAAAGAAGAAATGATACTAAAGGAACTTCATAATGATATTAGATAACAGTAGGAAACCTGACGATATCCAGGAGACGCTGCACTACCACGTTGTACCTGGACGCGCCGCACTCTCGCTCCAAGGCCCTCAGATGGTCTCGCAACGCTCCAGGACTCTGAAATTTACAATTTCAATCAAACTTCACATCAGACCTGCTTGTTATCGTGATGATATATCGTGTTATTAAAAATAAATAAAAATACCTTCAAAAACTCATAATATTCAAAAAGTTGATGCTTATTTATTGAAGCAATTAAATAGTATAACAAAGAAAAATACATAAAAATAAAAAATAAATGATACTGAAATTAAATATTAAAGCCCATCTAGAAGATTTATGGAACTTACAATTTTTATTCCCGCAGACATTATTTGTTAACATAACTCTTTGTCTCTTTCTCTTCAATCTAGCTGCAGATGAATTAGCTAAGTTACGGTCAATTTTTCAAAAAGCATTTGGGAGAATTATAGAATTTTTTCACCTTGTCAACAATAAATGTTCATCTTTTGCATCAATTCAAATATTATGCTGTTTATTCAGATACATTGATTTCGTAATGAAGTTGGGGGGGGGGGGGGGTGAAAAGTTTGAAAAGTATGCAAAGTCATTACATTTAGAATGTTATTTTTAAATCATTTTTGATAGTAATTTTAAAAATCTTAATTTTTTCAAAACAGATCGGGGTACACTATCACTCTCTTCCCTAGCTTTATTTGATTAGAGGATATAGCATAGTGTATCCAGATCTCCATACAGATCCAGGGTCTTACCTGAGGCAAACTAGTTGTAAGCAACTGAAATTACATAGCCGCATTAATAAGGGCAGGGACAGAAAAGGGGTGAGATGGGGTGGATGGTTGAGTATTCCGAAGTCCAGTAGGAAAAGTATTACTAAAACTTAGTTCAATACACTTTGACTGCATAATAATCGTTATTATTAGGCATTCAGTATAAAAATCACTGATTACAATGCGTCTTATTTACTAGCTGAAAAAAACTGAATCGAATCGAATATTAGACAGTCAAAAGCAATATAGTATTATAATTATGCATTTTCAGTTTGTATAGAGTTCACAAAATTGTAATTGTCAGATTAATTATAGAAGTTTGAAAATTTAACAAGCCCGTGTATCAATAATATATAAAAATAATGACACACCTTTGTTGATCACAATAATATACATATATAGGCCTACAATTTTGCAACAAAATGATGACAACTTCCTTTTTTATGGGGGGGGGG
>JAQIXG010002925.1:0-16264 GCA_034700105.1 Oconnorella tubifera
ATCTTACTAAGAATGCATCTTACTAAAAATGCAGCATGTCTGAGAAGTATTGTGTGCCATAGTGAATGCAAACCCTAGACCAACGGTTCAGTCTAGCAATATCACATTCTTGCTATGGGCAGTGTATCCAATACTCTTGTCAATGTTGTCCTTTTTTCTCTCAGTTTCATTTCTCTGGTACGTTCAATATTTTTATCCTTGTTGAACAATTTTTCAAATATTACATTTCATTGAATGCTATTATTTTCAAGTAGGGATGTAAATTAATATCTTTTCTTTACTCTTAGAGTATGTTGAACAATTATGATCAATCGTGGACTGGATACGAAATCATAGCAGAAGCTCTGCACACTATGATGAGTGTAGCTCTACGGATCAATGAGCTAAAACGAAAACATGACAGATTAACTAGAACCCAGGAAATACAGAGTTTACTTTGTAACTGGATGGGAACTGATCTGACAACACTCGGTGAACTTGTTCTTGAGGTACGTGTTAGTACATTATCTCAACAGAGCCGATGTGCCAAAGCTTTTCTTATAACCTTTGTTTCTCTATTTTCGAGTGTTCAGTTTTTTAACTCGTATGCAGATAATCTGCATGATGTGTCGTAGAAATAAACTCACTGTTATCAAAGTATTAGTGCTTAGATATGTTTTTGGGGCACCCTGCATGCATAAAGTACAAATATGAAACAGAAAAAAATTGAGCTCTGTATGAATAGGCCTTATAATAAGGACATTTGAAGGACATATATTCACATTCATAAACAATTTTAAAGTCATTATTATTAAAGTAAAATTTTGCAGTTAGATATATTATTTTTTCCTTTTCTACAAACTAGTAAACTTGTTTTGTTATATTATTCTTTTACAGTAATTTTTCGTAAATTGTAGTTATACATTTTATGTTAAGGATAAACTTCAGATTCACGGAGCTAAAGCATTTCGTCACGTGCTGCTATTTCGACATGCTGTGTTAATTGCAAAGAGGAAGGAAGATGGATCTCTTCAGATAAAGGCTTCTCTTATGGTACATTGCATTGATAGACTTTAAATAAATTACTCGCTAAGTATTTTGATATATTGTAATTTCATTTGATTTTTGTCAGAATATTAATGTACAAAAAAGTAATATTGTTTTACTTTTTGCTTTGCTTTTTGCATTTTACTAATGCTTAATTTTTATTAAAATTTAATATTTACTGACTATTATTGATTTTTATTGCTGATTAGGCTTCAAACTTGATGTTGGTAGAAACTGTTCCAAAGATGCCTCTAAGCTTTCATCTGATTGCTTATGACAATCCTTGTATGCAATTCACAGTTCAGGTAACTTAAAAAGTGTTGTTAAAATTATAGAAAACGATTTTTTTATATGCAAACAATTTGAAGGATAAGATGCAAGTCAAGTTTGAAGCTTTTAAATCTATCAAATGAGCATCTTTAGTTTTTTTGTCTTTTTGAAGACTTTCGTTTCTAAAATATTTTTTGCTATTCACGTTGAAAAATTTTAAGTTTCAGATTTTTATTTAATTTTATTTGAGTGTGTTTAAAATTATATATTGACCTGTATAACAGTGTGTATAAAGATAAATTTAAAAAGTATTAATGTATAAAAATTTAATGTGATATAAAATATTTATGGATGCAAATTTAATATTAAATCATTAAAATGAGTACAATACAGTGTGTAACAATCTATTAGGAGAGTATACAGTTTTAGTGCAATTTTATATTGTGGATTATTCCGGTAGCAAAAAACTTTATATAATAATGAATTAACTGTTTGAAGTAATATTTTATTACATGTAATTAAATAGTATTAATATAAATAAGAGAAATCTTTTAGCAACATACACTAATTGTCTTTTTTCGAATGCTTGCAGGCAAAAAATTATACTCAGAAAAGAAACTGGTGTCAGGAGATAAAGAAAGTAATACTAGACAACTATGAGGCAATCATTCCAGACAAGTCAAAGCAATTAGTGATGAAACTCGGTGAATGTTATGACAATTATACAGGTAACTAATTCATTTATAATATGTTTGTGTTACGCAGCAGCAAAAAATGACAATGCAGTAAGTATGAAAGACTATTATTGTTTACAAAGATTTATATACATAGGTTACTTTCATAACTACACCATGGTTCAATGAAGAGTAAGCCAGAATGTTTATTTAATATATATAGTATACACGATCTTAACATGAAGATGGTCTTAAATTTTTTTTTGTATAAATTTCATAACAATTTGATTTGATTATTTAATTAAAGAAGATATTCGAAATGTTTTAATGATTAAAATTAAAATGATTAAAATTCGTTTGCAAAATAAAATTTCAGTAGTTGAAGTTTAGCTTTCTTTTTATTGAATCACGGTGTAATTGCAGACAAAAACTTATTACAATGTAATATTGCGAATAGTTGTAGTGTTTTAATGAAAGATATTAATGTTTGCTTTTAGGTGAAGAACAAGATTTTGAATTTGCTAAGAAGCACTCAAATGTTTCTAATTTTTTGGACATGGCTCT
Source organism: Oconnorella tubifera (assembly GCA_034700105.1). Classification (NCBI taxonomy): domain Eukaryota; kingdom Metazoa; phylum Annelida; class Clitellata; order Enchytraeida; family Enchytraeidae; genus Oconnorella; species Oconnorella tubifera. The sequence continues at coordinate 2,535 of JAQIXG010002925.1, forward strand.
TAATCATAGGCGATCTTCTGGCTCTTCAACAGGTGAACGATAAATCACTTTTATATAGAAAAAAAATAAAAATGTTAAACTTTTAATGTTTCTGCAAGATTTACTGCTATTGTAGAGCTACTTAAAAGTCAAAATAATAAATGACCATGCACATACATTTTGTATTTATTATTGAGACTTGGCTGGCTTTTTTAATGTTAAATTGCTAATTCATGGAGTAGTTGAGCAACACTTCACTCGATCACTTCACTGCGGATTTTGAAACTTGTAACAGAGGCAGAGGACTGTTGATAGGCCTATGACTAATGACAGACAAAGATATCAATACACAATGATAATGATTATTGTTAGGCCTATTGAATATCTGGTTGATAGCTTACTTGGAGCACTATTATCATTGACAAAATTTTAATAACTATCAGCTGTTTACTTTTGAAATTTGTCTAATTTCAAAGATTTGAGTGAATTCTATTAGCAAGTTTAGATATTTTTTGGTGACTATATGTTTATTTAAAACCACATTAAAGCAATCTACTAATTGATATTTTTCTTCTTATTACTTTTGAAAAATATTAAATATTGCAAAAGAATTTTACTGAAACATATTATAAATCAAGAATTTATTCATATAACGACGATAAAGATTGTTAAAGATTTTTATTTGGGAAATGGTGTATGTTTACAGGTGGCAAAAAATTGAAAGATTTCAGTAATACTACTACAGATTTGGTAATCTTCTCAATTTAATTACATAGACTATATAGAATTTAAATTAGATTTAATTTTATGTAATAAAATACTCTCTTGTGGTCTCAAAGATTCATAAAAAAATTAAGATTTCATAAAAAAAATTTAATGTCGAAAAATCATTAACAATTTAAAGACTATTTTTATATGCTTTAAAGTTTCCAATTTTGCAATTTTTAATTAGAATTAGCAGTGATGACTGAATGATTAACAAACAGAAATGAATTTAATCACATGTTATCACTATCTGATTCAGTATATATTTTCTTTTTCAATCAGGCTACTGAATCTAAGGACAGACGTTCAAGTGATTCAAGCAATAATTCCAAAGTTGACAATCATGTAATTATCAGCAAAGGCAGTCAGAGCTTACAAGATATTAATGGTGTTCTACACTGCGCAAGTTATTCTTGTTCTGCTATAAACAATCAAGTTACTGATGAAGGTGGATTATGTAATTCTTCAAGTTTATCGTCATCAGGAATTTATGCTAATTCTAGTCTAGATATATCTTTATCCCTTAATAGGCCTTCTAATGCAACGATTATGAATAGAACTTTAATAAATAAAGATAAATTAACATGCACTCCATTTGATACTCATAATCTTGAAACAGTGCAATGCTGCAGTGATAGCACAAGTCCAAATCCTGCAGTAAACAGATTCCACAAGTCTGCTGTAAGCAATGGCACATTCTTGTCAACATTAGACATGAAGAATCATTCATTACGAACAAAATTATCGAATAGAAGCATAGATTTGTTAACATCACCGAGCAGGAATGTAAGTGCTTCTGGTGAGTGGAGGTCACCACAATCAGGTCACAGCTTTGATGATCTTAATCGACATATTTCTCAAGCTTGTATATCGCCTGAAGATAGAGATGATAGTTCACTGCAACTTGTGGAAGAAATAAAAGAATCAAGAGAAAGGCGATGTATAGTGGCTAGATATATAGTACCTGTTCAAATATCTGCAGGTTATAGCAGATTGGAAAAAGCACGCAATGGTGCAGATACCAATTTTACTTTAAATGCCAGTTCACGCAATGCTGCACAGCAGATTTTTGACGGAAAATCTACATTGGATAAACATTCAAAGATTGCAGTTCAACATTTAAATGATCGTAAAAGACAAGAACAAGAAAAGATTAGTAAAGATGCGAACAAGTCACTAGTCCAAAATTTTATGAAGCGATCTATATCAATCAAGGAACAAATGATTAATGGAGCGCAAGCCCCGCAATCGACTTCTAACTTGATTCTCCGAATGCCAAGGCGTTCTGGAAGTTTCCACGGAAATTCTGTGCACTCTACTCAGTTGCTTGAACAGCAAGATAATTCCAAAAGTCCCAAGTCTCCCGTTAATTCACTGAAAGATACCTTGCGTAATTGGAAAGGCAAACTTTCAGGTCGCCGATCACGGAGCTCTGATGTTTATCGAACACAGAGAGAAGATTCAGGAAATGTGGCTATTGAGAGCAGAACTAATCTAATTGAAAAAGAAAAGCCAGCATCTGATAGATTTCTGTACAATATTGCAAGGGCGAGTATTAGGAGAATTACTAGAGGTAAGAAATCAACAGATGGAAATGCAAAAGGAATTGTTATTTTATCCGCAAAATTGATGCAAGTTTCTGAAACCAGTGATTATACAGGAATTGCGCTGGATACATATAATGCACCGTCAGCTGCAGATGTAAGTACACAACATAGACCACGATGCAATTATCGTCGGCATAGAGAAAAAATTAAGATTGATGCACATCAGAGCTTGATTCCTGACTGTAGATGTAAAGTTGATTCTAGCATGAATATCAACATGTGCACTAATCATAGACTTTCTCTGGACATTGAACAGTTGGATTTTGATTTAAGTGAAATGAATTCTTCACGAATTTCACAAAAATCATGCAAATCTGTAAATTGTGAAGGTTGCATTGGTTCGAATCATCAACAAAATAAATCACTGGATGACTTAAAACTGAATGTTTCAAATGGACCAGTGGTAACTGACAGTGAAATTATTGACTGTTCTAAGAATTGCGATACAAATACAAATGCAGAGGTAGATTCTGAGCCTTGTGCTCAGTTGACTGATCTGGTAACTCACGAGGGAGTAAAACCAGCTAATATTAGACTTGAAATTTGCGATACGAAAGGTGACGTAAAAATTGCAACAATATCGCTGGATAACTATTTAAAGGGCCAGTATGTACCTTATATAGATGATAGTGACTTGGACATTTAGTGTTTAAAAGTTAATGGCTATTAGAAGAAGTTGATTTGTTAAGTAAGCGCGCGATGCATTTGGCATAAATCTATTTGGCATAAATCTGCAACTTTTTGTTTTTATCTCATGCTACTACTAAGGATCTGGATCAGAGTCTAGTTTTTGGTGTTTCACAGCAATTGGTCTACATTCATTCACAATATTTTTTTCTAAATAAATTGTCTACATAGCGAGTGGCTATCTCTACAATGTAATCTGCAATGTTTCATTATATACTTTATTACAGAGATTAAAAAATTCATTCATCTAAATGATAAATCAACAAAAACTTGAATTTATAAAATTTTATATTTTTTACGAGTATAACTCAAGTGGAGACAATTACTGTCAACTATTTTAATAATACTAACGATGATCACAAATATTATCTTAGTAATTTAATTATCAATATCTTTACTGTGACTTTATTTGACATATAAACATAACATAATTCTACAATGCCATCCAATATATAATTCATGAATAAACTGTGAAATATAGTACAAGTTTATAGCACTACAAGAATTGTAGAAATAAAGTGAACTTTAACTAATAACGCAATGTACAAGTTATAAAAATGTGAAATAATGCATGAGCAATAGATTGTGTGAAAGAGAACCAATAACATTCGTTTGTATATAAATCACATGCAATAGTTACATGATATTACAGCTTTACGTTTACTGCGATAGGCGACAGACAAGACATGAAAATACAAAATGTCACATTAAAATATACTACGTCTATAAAATATACTACATCTAATGAAGCCAGTTCCATGTTTCATTAGTGATACATGTTACATTGAATTATAGGTACTATAGCGCTTGATATGTTATACTACTTCGCTTAAGCTTCAAAAATTATACATTTATTTTATATGGTTTGCAATTGTGATACTTGTAAATGTTCACTCAAAGAAAAACACAATTTACAGATTGTCAGAAAGTAACCATGAACTAAGAATCAGGCTTCCGATGCATCTCTAAATTGCTAATAAGTTTCTGGCAAGTGTCTATGAAATCTGGGTAAGAGAAACTTTATAAAATGGCTCCCTGTAATTTATAATTTGATTCTCTTTGTCATAGAAAATAATTAATTTTGATGTCAAATCTATGCAAGACTCTATTTCTGGTTTCTATATATTTATATTTTATATTTGGTGATTAATTTTGAATTATTAGTTGACAAAGTTTGTGCTTCAGATTTACTCCATTCATATCATCTTAATATCTTGTATATTATATAGGCTTGTAGCGTTAATAACTAATAGTTAACATTGGCACATTTGATGCTATGATAGTGTGATATTTTGTACAGGATTTTCCTTTAAACAGCAGTTGCTCTAAACTAGATATGTAAACTACAAACCTCAAATATATGTCTTAATATCTCATCATATTTCATGAAATTAAATCTACACAATTATAACCATTACCCTACTAAAGTTCTAGAATACACAGATTAAACGATCATATAAAATATATCTAGTTTGAGAGACAATGTTTCTTCCTACACTCGTACAACAACAGTAAACTACATTACATAAAAATTCTATGCATTTCACTAAACACGAGTATATTATCATTTATTACTGCAAGAATGACAGAGTAGGCATGCACTAAGTAGAACATTCAAATCTCTCACTAAATTTAAATCTTGAATTTAAATCTACACAGGAAGTGTAGACTTGACATCCTCTGGTATCTTAGACAGAAACCAGTCCAAGTCAGCAGCCCTTGCTGTCCCAAGAACACCTCCCGTATTTTGCTTCTTCACAGTGGAATGATACTGAAAATCATTGCCATGAATATCTGTCAGTTTTCCACCAATGGAATGCAGGACAGCCTCTGGTGCGCATGTGTCCCATTTCTTGCAGCCTGGACTCGCAAAAACATAAGCGTGAGCCTTGCCTTCAATAAGAAGTAGAACCTGAAATAAATTTATAAGTCATTTGAAATAGACGTTTCAAAACTTGTCGCACCTCCCGCTTCAAGATGTCTGATCTGATAAATGTGAAGAGTTTTAAATTTACTGCTTATTACAGTCCAGTGATCACCTGTCACTTATTTCTGCATACCCAGTTTGTAAAGCTCATCTTGACTCTGTCTGATAGTAATGACAGACTTATATCATAAGTCAGGAAATATTTTTACTGTAGCAATTCATTATCAGGAAATATTGTTACTATGATTCAATTTTGACATCCCCACCTCAATATTTTCTTTAAATTGCTGACAGACGGCAGCTAACACATTAAACTCATTTACAAAAAACAAGCATACAACGGTATCGTATGATAAAGTTTTACAATCTGTAAGTTACAATAATATAACAAGATTCTTAAATGTATCAATCACTTTCGTGAAAAATTATTTATTTATCCAACTTATCCAATTTATCCAACTAATTTTTACTTATGCTAAGTTGTTTCAAGAGATATCATTCAAAAATGTTTCATCAACCTTGTGTCCTGCTCCCCCTACTTTGCGTACTTCTGTCGGCTCACACGCTGCTATTGCATTACGTACACCTTCAGTCTCATGAGATCGAGTCGTTACAATTATTCTCTGATTTGGTTCAGGAGGCTTCAACTCAAATCCAAAACCTCCTTTAGGTTTGATAAAAACAGTAAATACAGAATTAATAAATTTGAAGCTAACGCATAACAATATTAGCGTAACTAATATTGTTAATGAATTTTAATGCTGTGCTTTGTTGTCATTTGTGAAAAAGTTAAAGTATGGATTACCGCCTGACCATAATATTTCAGAACGTGACCAGTCAAAGAGGTCCCAACAAATCAGCTCCGACTATTAATTGTTAGGGTTAGGGTTCAGGTTAGAATGAATTAAGATAAGATTTGAACATGGGATCAGCCTGTTTCAAATCTAGTGCTCTAGCACTTCGATATTAAATATTATTACAATGAGAAATAATTTAATTAAATATCCTTGCTAAATCACCCTAATTTAACCGATTTAATACATTAATTAAATATATAAATACTAGGATAACTAAAATACAAAATTCCATTGCTCAAACACTGACCAATGCCTATAATTCCCCATATTGTTCGGCCAAGCTTAGCATCAGGACCCGCCTTATAGTTGTAATAGGGCTGATGAATGACACCAGCCACAGCTTTACCATTTACAGATATACCAATTAGAACTGTCACGTGATCCAACAGTCCTATTGGATACAATAACATTTACTTAGAAAAATTGAAAGAGAAGTGTAAGAGAAGCAATATATAATTTTTGGTATCACATCAGTTTTATAAAAAGCCTATTTTCAATTTAAAAATCGATCAGTGCAATTTTATGTTTTTCAATTTATGCATTTAATAAAAAATATTCAAAGAGATATTCAAAGAGATCAATTCGCATCAATTTGTACAATCATTGAGATTAGTTATAACAGAAACAGATCAAGGATCAATTATTATATAAAAAAATTCCCGAAATATAAAAACACAGTGCCATCAGAATATAGACAAATCTAGATGTATATAGCAAAGATCCAAGTAAGTTTCTAAAGATGATTAAGCTTAAGATTTAGTGTACCTTGAGTATATTCAGCTGTTCCGTCAAGTGGATCAACCCAGACACAAATCTACATTGAAACAAACACAAGGCCTTTTCAATTACCGACTACGAGGGAATAGAATGGAGAGGCGAGTGGCCGCAACCCCCCTGTCAACTCCCTCCCTTCTACTTCCAAGAACTTATTAGCTATTAAGTACTATATCTAGCAGCAGCATAGTTCTCAATTATACCTATTGTTATTAATTAACCAGGGGCGTCGATTGGGAAAGGCAGAATAGGCACAGCATCCTCCCAAAAGAAAAATTTGCCAACCCCGCGAAGGGGGGCAAATAGTTTAGATGTTTCTTTAAATCAACGTACAAAATAGTTGAAAGTAAGTGGTAGAAAAAAAATTGAGCAAAAGTTCGGATTTTTGCTCCCCCCCCCCGCGCCCAATAGATTAGTTAAATTGTTTGTTACGAAATAGATCCCGTAGAAAAAAATTCAATCTAAAAGAAGCTAAAAAATGTCATCACATACAAACGTTTGCAAAACAAGCTAAAAAAGAGAAAAGAAAAATGTCATCACATAAAAAATTTCGATTTTTGGGGTATTTCCCCCCCCCCCCTCCTCCCGACTTAGAAAAGCGTTGCGGCGCCGGTGTAAACAACTAATAATTGTATTAATATAAAATTGATGCTTCATTGATAAATTCTGCATTACTAGTCACACAATTTTAGAAACCTGCTACCATCATTGTCCCTGCAGTGCCAAGCTCAAATTGATTGAATAAAAACAGATAACACTATCTTGAAAAATTCTTATCAATGAAAATAATACATTACAAGTAACTATATAAATGACTGACTAAACTCTTGTGTATATTGTACAGAGCAAAAATAAATAGAGTTCAAGGTCCATGAGTCTATACAGTGTTGACTTCTTATAACAAACTGGGAACAAGCCTACATAGATTACAGTGGCGCCGCCAGACTATAAATATTAGCAAGTCATCCTAGGTCGGATGGCTTATAAGGCAGGTCAGATCCAAATCCTATAGATGTAATTAAATTGAGCTAAATTGCTGAAAACTCAGATTTTATATTAGCATACCAACCACGATTAAAACATACCATAAAGAAATAGTAATTAATTACACGCAACCTTCCTTAGTTTATTTTCACTGTATTGTCATTGCATTCTTTGATAGTTACGCTAACGCTATCCTGCAGTTTGGATAAATAACAGTTTGGATATTGCTGCAGTTTCTTGATAAAAGTAAAACTTGGTAATTTTTTATTTTCTTGGTAAGTTAGAGTAAAAGTACTTTTTATAAAATGTTTTTTATAAAACTTGGTAAAGTAAAGTAAATTACCAAGTTCTTCTATAAAACTTGGTAAAGTAAAGTAAATTACCAAGTTCTTCTATAAAACTTGGTAAAGTAAAGTAAATTACCAAGTTCTTCTATAAAACTTGGTAAAGTAAAGTACATTTACCAAGTTTTTTTAAGCTTGGTACCAAGTACTCGCAAAGTTTGGTTGCCAACACTAATCGCCCTGTATGCTTTGTTCTGTATGCTAATGCTTTGTTCAGCAGAAATTTAGCACTGCTCATACTGTCTAGACAGTTTGAGTAGTGTGAAACGCATTATTTACAATGTGCCACTGCCACGCAACAGCGGCATCAGATTCCGGGCTAGCGTCCTGCAACTGATACCGCTGCGGTTAAGCAGCGTGTATGCTGCCAGCTGGCAGTGGCGGCGCCCGGTACACAATTTGATCAATAATTAATAATTTAGGATGCTTTGCATTTGAAGGCGGAGAAAATTATAGCGTGCATATATTGCATTATTATACGATTGTACGGCAGGTCATTAGGCAGGTCATTGGGAATTTTTGGTAGGTCACATTTGACCTGCTTGACACAGTGTAGCTGCGCCACTGATAGATTATTTATAAATTATAAGTACAATATTCATTCTGGTATTATCTATTACCAGCAGATAACCCCGTCCAAGAACGGAGTCCTTAACAAATAATTTAATAATAATTTTAAAACTCATTATGAAAAATAATAATTTAGAAGTAATTTTTTAAATAGATTATTTAAAAAAGGCAAAATATAAAAACCTTCCAAGGATGAGATCTAGTTCTTATAAACTTAGATTTTCAAAATTGATTATTTAATAAATACACGATTTGAAACCCGACGTGATCTGAAAACGCAATTTTCCGATCTGGAGTCGGAGGGGCTACCGTTACGCCACGAACTATTGTTGTGCTCATTTGAAACATTATTTATTGCATTGCTGTATGCGCACTAATTGCGTAGGAGCAGCAGAGTAGATTACAATTTTATATTAATATGTTATATAGTGTTCTACATTATTTATTGCTATGTTTTGTTGTATTTACTTTAAGCATAAAAGATTAAACATTGAATTAACATACATTTAAAGCAGATCAAAGAAATTATTAAAATTATATTGAAACCATATCTTAAATGTAACATTTAAATGATACAAAATGTAAATTTTAAATATTTAGTAAATATTTTAAGAAGTTTCTCTTTTGTTCTGATAAATTTATTTCACTCCATGCTTTGCTTTAAGAGATGATTACAAAATGTAATTCTATACACAAACAGACTACCAGAATTTGTTTAAAAAATCAAGTATTTAAGAAACATGCATCACAGCAAGAACACAATAGGTAAAGCTAATTTTTCTTGTTTACACTTTCTACTAATAAATTTCAAAAAACAAATATTGTTAAAATATCATAATTATTTGTGCCCTAATATCTCCAACAGAGTCCAACCCATTTACCTGCCACTTAACCACCTACCACCCAAGCTACCAGCCAGCCAACCAACCATAAACATATTATACAAGATTACCTCCTCAATTTTTGCCGAGTTGAAATTCTGTGGAACTTTATCAGCAAGTTTCATAACGTCTTCAGATAAGGATGTCTCAATCCAGGCCGCATCAACTGGGGTTGAATCAGCTTCCTTTAAAAAAATGAAATCTAATTTAAACTGTAACGTTATCACAGTAACGATCTAAAAATAAAATATTGTATACTTTATGATTTCAGAAAATCAGTCAATTAGAATAATTGCTATTGTTATTGTAATTAATGAATTATTATAAGTAATTTATAGGATTAATTATTATTCTTGATGTCGAAACTCGTTTTCAAAGTGATACTGACACAGTGCCGAAAAAATATGTCCCAGATTTGAGTCCCCAGAATATTTCGCTTACATACTGCACCCTTTAGTAATGCTTCGATGTAAGATATCATGCTGAATCCTGACATTAAACTTTTATTAACAATTAGCAATTAAGAAAATATAATTTCTCTTAAAGTATTAATTTTAACAATCATTAATATTAATAACTGTAACGGAAATTATGCCTTATCTGCACAATTTGTCCATGCATTATATGGTTAATCAGGTTATCATTAAAACTAGCTAAATACAATTGAATAATAATGCCCATTAAGTCTATAGATAATTTCAGGTACACAATTGTTAAATTGCCTTGAATTATGATCATTGTTTTGAACTATTTTAATAGGGCATAACGAGCTTCAACAGTATACGGTATATACATAAATTAGATATATACATAGGTCAATTGCCACTAACAGTGTATTATTTAATATCTATAACATAAAGTGTTTGTATTAGTCAGCGATTATAGGACTAGTACTTGGAGAGATTACACAAATTATAATCTTGTTCTTATTAGCATTGCCTATCTTCATTTAGTCGTCTGTCCGTCAGTCCTTAAACCATTTCTCCACATTTATTTTCTGTGTCTTACTCAAAAAATTAAATGAATACCGATAATTTGAAACAATGCACTCATATGATATAATTGTTCATAAATGCATCAAATTTCATACCTTAACCGTACTTGATGTATAGTCAATATTTCCAGAGAGGGGACGCACAATTAACAAAAAGTACCAATCGATTACTTAGAAGGGTGTGAGAAGTACACCGTTCATGAAACTTCTCAAATTGTATAAATTATATACTTGTCAATTATGCAATTATACAAATAGGTCTGTGTAACATAGAACAAATTTTACTAATATGTGTTTAGTTATAATCACTAGCATACCTCTTCACCGATAACAGTCAGTCCAGGAAACTGTTTATTTAGCGAGGCCAAGATGCATCGCTGAACGCTACGATCAGCCTCAGTTTGAAGATCATTGATACCCTTTCAAATTTAAAATTACAAATTTAATTATAAATTGGCAATCAACATCGAATATTAAACTAATTTAAAATTTAGCAATAATTAGCAATAATTCATGAAAAATGAAAGAATTGATTTGCAAAGTATAACGGCAAATTACATTTAGGAGAGTTGTAATTAACTGAAAACCGGCATTATAACAAATTTACAACCTGCATTATTACAAAAGAATTTATATTATATTCTCTATTCTCTCTCTTCAATTTTTTTAACATCTTTTTCAACAAGCTACTGCTTTCAGTCAATCTCATTAAAAAAAATAATAGAAATTTGGAGTAAGCCTATACATTTGATTACTGGAATACAAATTGATATATCATATATTAAATCACATATTATCTGACCTGCTTTTAAAAGAAAATTGCGTACAGATGACCTACCTTATCAACAATGCCCAGGTCTCCGGCTTTCATAATATCTCTCACAACGAGTCCACTACGATCCGCTACTTTAACTGCAGATGCCACAAGTCGTAAAAATAAAGACGACGACATCGTCGTAATTTAATAATGCGTTAGTACTGTCACGATCGCTACTTAGAAAAAGATCTAACTGAATAATTACTCGCATGAACCAAACCCAGTCGTCTAATCGCAGTCTTGTCAACGTCTCACTGCAGGCGGCTAGCATCAGTCCAGTTATCGATCTGACTGCACGTTGAGCGGCGACCAACCCTTGAGCTTAGCGCGTGTGCCTAATAGTCGCTCAGCTAACGAGTACGAGCGAGGGACTAGGGCTAGTAGGGGGACGGTGAGACAATACGTGTTTAAAAGCCTCCTTAAGATATTATATGCATTTAGAATGCATTAATTACTTGATAAAGATTACAGACGTAGGCGGTAATCAAATTATAACGAAAGATTTGATTAGAATGAAGAAGAGACAATTACATAAATATACCTACATGCAGGAATGGCATACGCCGTTCTATGGAGTGGCACACCAATTTTGGAAATGGTGGACAGTTTATGTTTAGATAAATTAACACAGTTTGAAGAATTTTTTATTACAAAACGAAAGATCCTTCTTCTCGTTGCGAATTCGGCAAATGCGTTAGCGTAAGCTATTTCCGGAAGGAAATTTCTGGCGCCTCTGCGTGATTCTAACAAAATCTAAAGATTCAATAAAAAATTCTACTTGCCACTGATCTTTAAAAAGTTCAGGTATACAGTATACTCATAACATCGATATTTTTAAAGTCATTTATTTTCAGTCAAGGTGACATGCTGATTGAAACATTTTTCAAATAATTTGACTATGAGTCCAACATACTGCCGAAATAATAATTTTCAATATAAACATAGCAAAATTAATAAAAAAAACATTTTCTAAAATGAGGATCAATCCCTTGTTTGTTCTATCTCTTTATATTAATCAATAGGACTAACTCTAAAAAAAGATCTCCGGTTGAAAGATGCAAGATATATTAAGATAATTAAGCCATTGATAAAATAAAATGGGATGACAACAACATGCATAATAGACCTACTATAGAGAGTTACTTTATTTATTACAATAGTGTACAGTTCTTGGTATATTTAGTATTATCAGTATAATATTAGTATTGTTTGTGAATTGTATTTCGGATTATAGAAAAAAATGGATAATACGATTAGGCCTATAGATTATATAATCTGATTAATAGGTTTCAGAATTCAATCATTTACGAGGAGCTCGTGTCTGAGGCCACTGAAAAGCTTTCACTATTTCATGTACCACAGGAGATCCACAAGCGATCAACATTAACACAATCAGTATGATGACCGCTATGACAATCAGCCTCGGATAGTCATAATCATTCTGACACGAATGCGAATGAGATGGAGCTTCTTGATGATTTGAACTAGCAGCACCAGACGAAAAGTTCCCATTTCCGTACATTTGATTGATTTTCTTATAGAAGCAAATGGGTTCTTTGCAGCCCAAACTAGTAACTCGGAGCGAGGCGTTTCTGTTAAAGAAACCGTTGCCAGTCGCACCACCCGAGATGATGTTATGATGGTCGTGAGATTGCGCCATATTGAGCAGCGTCTACTTATTCCAATCTGTAGCAATCACATATTATAATAATGTAATGATTTTAGTTTCATTTCATGGATTCAAACTGAATTAGAATCGGATACTAAAGGAATAAACATATAATGCTTTCATAGGCACAGAGTCTGAAAAGTATTTTGAGTGGGAGAGGGGATAGAAATTGATTTTATGAGGGTAAATGAGTCGGAAAAATTGTGAAAAGGCGGAAACTACTAGGGGACAGCAGCTCGTCGGTCCCGGTCTGATGTCAAGTCCGATTCTAATTTCTTTTTGTAATCGGTGCAAAGAGTAAACTTTGTCACAGGAGGGTTTGTCAGTAACTGGCTTATTGACTGAATAAAAAATGCTTGTTGATTAATAGTCAGTTAGGCATATTATGTAGGAGGAATAATTTTTCAAATTAGAAATTTGAAAAATTAATTATCTTTGTTTTATAAATTTAACCCGGCTTACTGGTTCGGGGCATGGGGGCTGGGAGTGGGGTGTGAAGCAGACTTAGTTAAGATACTGATACGAACGGGAACGTCATTTAAACACGCCTGCAGTGAGACGTTACAGGGACGTCACTTAAACTTTTTCGAGGGGGAGGGAAATTTTTCTCTAAAAACCCATGATAAACATTTTTAGATTTTCACGTCTTTTCTGCAACAATTGTCATTAATTTTGTACTCCTAGAATCTTCTAGAGAGACTTTTAATTCTCATTAATTTCTGTTACACCGAGTTTTTCGATACACTGTAGAAACATTAGGCCTACTAATTCAGCAAATATTATAACTTGCCTTTTAAAGAGAGGGAGAGGGAAGTGTTTAAAAATCACTTCTGTACATGTAAATAAATACTTTCAGAAATCAGGGGGCACTTGCA
>JAQIXG010002926.1:0-16264 GCA_034700105.1 Oconnorella tubifera
TCTTTAAAATAATTGAGTGGAAACACTTCTCATAAAAGATAAAATGGGAGGAGCCAAAATATCTAAGCCAACATTACACGTCGTAACATTACTGATAGACTTAATGCACGACTTTCACACCTAGACTTCAAAGCTAAGACCCTCGGTCCATTCAGATTATTTTTTTGTTTGCGCCTGAGATCCCTGCACCACACAATCGATTTTTCATCAGGCTATCTTATAGCATCAATGAAAAATAATAAAATGAATAAGTAATTTAGTAATTAATTCATTTAGTTAATATTTTTGAGATTTATTTTAGTTACTGATATTTTTCTACTTTCATAGAAAGCAGATCAGATTTTTTTGTAAAACGCTCGGCAGCGAACCAAAGGTCGTATATTAAAATTTCACTTATCTGAGTAAACGAAACAAATGTATTGCACTATATCATATGGAGTTTATAAACTTTTTTAATTTTTCAGTTGAAGTGGATTAAAGTTGCTAGTAAAATTAGAATTTAAATTGAATTTTAAGAGTTAAACAATATAATTTTGCTATCGTATATAACTTTTAGTACTTAATATATATTTGATTGAATTTTTATATGGTTTATAATGGTTAGTCACAGTGTTGGCTAAGCGTTAGAACAACGGACTCGTACGCTACAGGTGGAGATTCGACTTTCATTCGAATGCTGACTATACTACTATCCACTTTAAAAATCTGCGGCAAGAATTGACATCTCATACAGTATAAGATAATCCATGACTTTAAAAATATATTAGATTAATTTCTTGGGATATTAACTTTGCGCAAAAAATTATCGGAATGATGGTGTCAGTATAGCGGTAACTCCTCCTCCCCCCCCCCCCCAACTTGAGATTATTTACTGTAATGTTTTGCGTTTGATACATGTATGTTAAGAACAAACACATGAAATCGGATATAAAAAAAGTGAATGATAACGTAAAAAACGGTTATCATTGAAATTTTGCAACGCCACTGCTTCTCAGTGTGGGTGCAAAATGGGTGCTATCATAAACGATATGTCCAATCTAATCTACTGGAAACATATCTGATTCTGGCTATAAAAACATTAACCTATCTCAAGATTGATAAATAAATGTATTAATTAAATCTAAGTAAAACTAACGCGAAATTTTGTTGGTTTATATTACAGATTACAGCAGTCTTCATTTTTATGAGCATAGCGAAATTGCAATAATAGGCCTACTTTTAGTCAGAACAATGTTGATATTTGGGACAAAATATTAAAGAATTATACCACAATTAAAAAGATAGTCAGTCATACAGTTTGAGCAAATGTTGCATGCGACTAAAATGTCGTAAATCTTTATGGTAATGTTTTTCGTGATAATATCGTAAAATCTAGTTAAGTAATTGGTATCAAACCTTTTTGCTGGTATTGTTGTAACAGTGAAACTTTTAACTGGTTCAACATTCATTTTTATAACATATAAATTATTCTCCTATCATAGAATTCTCTCTATGCAAGACAAGAAAATACTTTGGAGCCATTTTTTCTTTACATGGACCGCAATAAATAGAGCGGTATATCCACTGCCAGTAAGGCCATTATTAAAACTGACGGCCTATCTGCTTCTTTGGAGTTTCCCACAAACCGCGTTCGGATCGTGGGACATCGTTTGAAAACTATTGGTTTTAAGTAGATGCTTTTTTACTTAGCCGAAATATTTTGAGTAGAACGTATCAAGCGATCATCGGCTATCCCTTTTGTTAAGAACCAGTGGCGTAGGCAAGGGGAGGGGGGTTGTGGGTGGTTATAACCCCCCATTGAAGATAACAATTTATTTTTTGTCGTGTTAAAGATGTGAGTTTAGTTGTGAAACTCCAGCCCTGTGACGATGTGATGCAATTTTGTATGTAAGACGTAGCCTATGTATTTAGAGCCCAAATACATGCAATTGAAGATCAACATTGACCGATAACCAAAAAAAGTTCATAGCTCGAAGTTTTTGAGACCCCCCCCACCCCTCCGCTCCTTAGTCAATTTTTGGATACGCCATGTTAAAATCGTCGCTGAAGTAACGAATGAGTAAGACTTATATTTGCTAATATATATGTATATATAAAACGAATAGTGTCAATCTATACAGTATATATAGAAAATTGATTACAGTTTTCTGAATCATGCTGCCAGTTAAAACTTTAGAATTTTTTCCTAGGGATGGATGGATAATCTGTGTCTCAACAAATTCATCTCCGCAATTCTCGGAAACAAATAGATGTCTAAAAGTTAAAAAGTTACTATTTATAGGTATAAATTTCTAGGCGGAGGTATTGATATTATTATCGACTTATTTATCGATATTTGTTGTGGGGAGAGATAACAAGAATCAATTCTAACCTTCTGATATATATAGTCTACTGAATATTTATCATAAAGTTGATAAATTACTTCCGTTTAAAAAACAAATCATATGCTGGTTGTAACAAAGACAATCAGACCGTAATATATGAGACCATTGTTTACTTTTTTCAAGGCATATAATGAGATTTGCTGGCTCGTTATTAAAATATCAGATTTATAATAAAACTACAAACCTTGCCATAGCTTTGCTCAAAATTAAATCTTCATTTTAAGCGATCGACTTAATACTGCTTTAAGTACAATTTTAACTGTTTATTTCTCCTTTAATTCATTAGCTTTTTTAATTATTTAATTTAATAATACATATAAGGTCAGGTCAATTCCTTTTTTAATATACAATTCTATATGTCGCTCAATCTTAAATCGTACAAAATACAGCAAAATTATTTTTCATTTGCCTTAGATTTTTACCAATTATTATTCTATTAAAGAATAAATTATAACTGCATTATCGAAACTTACAATCTTCACAAATTCTAAAATTTTACCAATTACAATTATGATAACCCAAACATTCCTAATGAGCACAATCCTTTTGACATACACCTTTATCCCAACCACATTATCCCAACCCACTGTATCAGACTACAGCTCTTCTATCAACGATACTTTCATAAATTCAGTCAGCCCTGATGACGACTGGTGCCCTAGTTGTATCGCTAGATTCACGGAGGACCTCGTCGCGTTGACATCGGCTGCCAAGGGTCGACTGGACAGGACGGGGACTCTGATCCGTCAGTTGATGAGTCTACGTGAAGATATTAAGGCGACGATAGAACGCTCGCAGCTGTCAAGGGATGTCATCGCGGCTATTGGTAAGTTCATTTATTTAACATTTATCGAGTAATTTGCTACCAATTTTTGCTGAAAATCGGAATCTTTAAACACTTCGTTTTAAATGAAACTTAGGAACATTTTAGGAAAATATCGCAGATTACTTTAGGCCTAATACTACTAAAGTTTGTATATTGATTGATTGTACAGATAATATATAAAGATGTAGAAATAAAATGCAATTGTAAATAAAATTCTATTTATCACATTGATGTTATAGTTTCAAAAGCACAGTAATTTTATTATGAAATACTTATAGTTTTTACCAATTCTTTCACTTTTATTAAACACGTTCGATCTTTACTAGTATATAGTTATCTTTTAAATCAAGCTAAACATGCGCACTGCGCAGCGTAGTTGACTCAGCTGCCCAAGTTGAGTAAACTGCTACATTTTGTACACGAAAATTAAAACTTCCTACTTTTTGTAAAACGATTCTAAGAAATTAAAAATAGTGCGAACGACTAGAGTATAGAGTTTAAGGATATAAATTTAATTACCTTAGTATTCGTAACAGAACTTAGACATAAGGTTACTTAAGCTACTGTAAAAAACCTCTGGGAGGTGGGCACGTGGCTAACGACTAGTAAAAATAACAAATTTGAAGTCACCTTGATTTTTTGCATGAATTTCACACTGGACGAGAAATGAAACTGTGGATATATTTTAGATATTTTTTTGAGGGTGGGCAGGGTTCGGTGTGGAAGGGATAGAAAGAAATAATGTTTTACATAAAATAATTTTTTTTATATTTGGAAGTTATTTTTACTCCTAGCGGTAACCAACTATTTTGGAGTGTCTGAGGGTGGTTAGGAAAGAGATAGTGAGGGGGAGGGTTGTTCGGGGGTTGGGACGTGGGGAGAGTTTTTTTCTTATTTCTTACCTGTCGCATATAGAACATTCTCCAATCTTCAATTCTGGAGGGTAACTATTTTTTATTAAGTGAAGTTTGGGGTGAGGATGAGAAAATTACATTTCATGTAAATATTTTCTTATTACTCCATGTGGGTAAATAACAACATTTTTGTGGGGCGGGTGCTCAGGGGGGCTTTAATTGTGGAAAGATTTTTTCAAGTATCTCAATTTTCCGTGTTTCAAATCAAACATTTCTTTTCAGTTCATGATAATAGCACATAATTTACTTTGAAAGAATGGATTGGAGTTAAAGGGGGGGGGGGTATTTTTTAATTTTCAACTAGATAACTTAAAAACCCGGATACTCTTGCTAATGTAATTCTATAAAGTACATAATCTTAAAAAGAATTCTTTCAAGTATAAAATCGTATCTAATTTACTTTCTTTTTATGATGAGAAGATTCCTTGCTGCTTTTTTATGTTAAATAACATTTTACTGAGAATTGTAATGTTGACGATTTCCTTCAGCTGATAGTTTTGCTGGCTTTACTGGACCGACCGGCGCGACTGGTTCAACAGGCATGAGAGGTCCACTTGGACCAGCAGGGCCAGAGGGACCTGCCGGAGCAACTGGTTGGTCTGGGGAGCCCGGTTTACCAGGTAGACCTGGATTTATAGGAGGCCCTGGATTTACCGGACCTCCCGGTGTTATTGGAGCAATTGGAGCAACTGGGAGCACGGGAGCCACTGGCTTTCAGGGGTTTTCAATGGGATCAAGATTTCCTGGACCCAATGGTATCAATGATCCGGTAGGAGCGATAGGAGTTATAGGATCAGCTGGAGGTACGGGTCTAACAGGGCTCAAAGGTGTTCCAGGCAGCACTGGTTTCACTGGAGCAGCTGGTGCTTCTGGGTACAGTGGACAACAGGGTAATCCTGGTGCAGCTGGTGCAACAGGATTTGCCGGCGCAACAAGACCAATAGGGCCACGAGGGACCAGCCGGTGCAGCGGGACTTGCCAGCCCAATTGGATCACCAGGACTGCCCGGAATAACAACTGCAGGAACACTTAACGGAACTGAAGGATTAAAGTCAGTAAGATTACTTTAATGATTAATAATTAAATTACAGTTATCTTACAATACAGTTAAATTACAATAATCGAAACGAGTAATATTAGCCTAAGTTATTTTATTGATGGTCGAATTTCAGCAAATTACAGTTGTAAACTTTTAACTGTCAATATTCATATAAAGCTTATTCATGTTATTATAATATTTTATATTTTTGAGTTTAAGCACGAGCCTAATTGGATATGAATTATAAACTTTGACCAAAATAACACTATTAAATAATATTATTTTTTAAATTGTAGTGCTATTTAATTGTAAATTATTTATCATTTACTTCTTATTAGCCCATTTAATGACAGTTTAACATCAACAACATATCAGTTGATGCTGAACTACGACACATATATAACAGACAACAACTGTCCTGTCTGTGCTATGACGTATACACATGACGTCATTGAAACGATCCAACTGATGAGAGATGAGATGATGAGAAACGAAGAGTTGATCTTGGATCTACTTGCTGTCAGAGATCAACTTATTCATCTGCTTGCTACACTCAAGTCTGGACTTGATAATGTAACTCGTATTAAAACAGGTTTATTTTTTGTATTTTATTTTGTTCATATTATGCAGTGTCTTTTTAAAAGACACTGCATAAAATCTACCTACTTATCTCAAAAATATCAGTATCACTGTCGACAGAAAATAAATTTACGCTTGAGATATGAGACTAACAATTTTTATTTAAAGGTCACATATCTCATGCTAAACAGCATCTTGTTAAAGGATGCAACAAGTTTGCATGTATTAAGCCTACACATTTCACACCACATAAGACTTGAATCTAAGATATTCCTATCCCAGTCTGGCACTCAGCCACTTTCAATTTTTTATACGAATTTCAAGTAGGCCTACGCTAAAATCTTTGATAACGAACATAAAATGCTGTATTACTTGGTTAAGGTTAAGTTTAATGTCATGGATTACTGTATTATAACGATGTCTCAGACGTTGCTGTCCATTGAAGCGCCTTACTAAAAGAGTAATAGTGAGATTTCCGGGATTCGACTCTGAAACAGTCTTTTGTAAAGTCTTTTCTATCCAAATGCTCTAACCACTAACGAGCCTTGACTTGTATGTAATTGTCTGTAATTGATGTGGACTGTAATTGACTGTCTTAAACTGAGTAAACTGTCAATATCTTTGTGATATGATTTTATTTTTTATTTATAACAAAATCAGTTCACAATATTTATTTATAATAAATATCATTTATTTATAATTGTATTTATAAATACAATATAGGACAACGCAATATAAGCATTATTATACAAATGGCGAAAGATTTAACAGAACACTTAAATGATGCCAAATTACAAATATCACTTTCAAGCTGTTGATATACATTGTACTAGCTTTCAAGCTTACTTCGCATTTCAAAGGATTTTTACCTTTGATATAGAAAGAAAAATTTAAACACTGATCAACATTAAAATACAATAAAAAGAAATTAATAGCACATACTCATACCCGTTTAGATTTAATCAAAAATATGTCTCCATAAGCCATAATAGTAACAAAGAGATCTCCATATTATTATTATTATTATTATTATTATTAATATTATTATTATTATTATTAGAATATATTGTTATATCCAATTGATTGAAATCTAGTAGCCCATAAACATCATTGTAGAATGTATCTCACGAAATAATACTCTATTAAATGTTTAGATTCTATTCTGCGTGGTTTTCCTGGTGCACCCGGCTCAATTGGAATTGCAGGAAGCCCTGGTTTCATTGGTCCCGTTGGCTATGTTGGACCAAGTGGGCAGCCTGGAGGCAATGGACAGAATGCTAATCCAGGAGTTGATGGTGCTCCGGGTGCATTTGGTCTCCTTGGAGGATCAGTTCCGGGTGACACTGGAGCGACAGGAGCAAAAGGACTTCAAGGCGCGACTGGAGAGACTGGAGCGATTGGAATTGGGCCACCTGGGCGTAATGGAGAAGCTGGAGCGCCTGGGGCTCCCGGACCAACAGGACCTTTAGGACTACCAGGTGCTTCTGGTTCGCCTGGTTCAATAGGATCGACTGGTCCATTGGGTGCGTATGGGGCATCGGGACTCCCTGGATCTCCGGGCAGAGCTGGAGCCACTGGCATGACTGGAATGCCAGGTTCTCAGGGTCCGGTAGGAGCAGCGGGGCCTCCCGGGCAGGGTGTAGCCATGGAGTCAAAATCTAAGAAAAGAAATTGAACATAAATAGTGAGTGAATCCGTGAACATAAATTTAAATTGCTGCACGTAACAATTATA
Organism: Oconnorella tubifera; assembly: GCA_034700105.1. NCBI lineage: Eukaryota > Metazoa > Annelida > Clitellata > Enchytraeida > Enchytraeidae > Oconnorella > Oconnorella tubifera. Next base: position 7,477 of record JAQIXG010002926.1, read on the forward strand.
CGTGTATGAATGGTTTAATATTTTAAAATGATATAAATCGGTTATGGGAATATTTATACTTTACTTTACGTATATGTATCTTTAAACTAATTTTTAAGTTAGGCCTACTTAGAATACAAGATCTGTACTTACAGTGGCGTAGCCAAGATTTGACTAAGAGGGGGCGAGGTTTAATTCAAAAAAATAGGTAACCTTTTAGGTTAGCATTTCCTTTTTTGGCAGAACACATTTATTTGGTTTTCGTATACATGTATTATATGGATATGGAAACCATATCCATATAAAATAACGCAATATTTTTTCACTAAATCCAAACAAATGGGGCGCGGGTGCACCTCTAAACTCACACCCATAGCACTTAAAAAAAACCTTTTTTCTTCTAATTGGAAGGATTTATAAACCCCACAAGGCCACCTAAAATATTCTTTGTAATAGTATTTTTTAATAAATAAATTTCAGTTATGGTAGTGATCAAAAATATAATCTTTCAAGCTTTATGTTTCAATATTATTTGTGTTTCACTTAATAAGACGTAACAACTTTACATGAAAACCTCTTGATAAATTTATCACAGAAGAAATATTTTTAAAACAGTTTCAAACTAGTTTAAAAACGGTTTTAAATAATATATATTATTTAATTTCTAGTTATTTTTGCCATTACTATTATAAATAGTTTGATTATTATGAATTTACGATTATTAAATTATAATCATAGATTCTTGTATAGACCTATTTTGCTCTGAAATATATAAGTTAATCATCAATTACATTAAAATTTGATTAAATTGATGAGTAATTTAAATCAAATAACCTTTTGTTAAATCTACAAACATGTCATTAATAATTCAGGATAAAATTTGTATAACTGGCCACTTCTCGGGGGAGGGTAAAATGATTAAAAACTATTTTAATTAATGCCAAATCACATTCAAATCCGGAGGTCCAAATATCCCTGACTCATTAAATGAAGGCTAAGTTTATGAAATAAATACATATTTATTCATTTATCTGTTATGTAATAATTATACTCTTAGTAACTTTTACAGTTAAACCCTCTAATTGATGTAATCAATTATCTTCTAATTTCTGCTACATTGCGAGAAATCTCTAATTAAACTTGTATGAATTGTAATTATCGTATAATAAACTAAATAATACTAAACCTTACATACTAATTATGCATTCCAGGCTTATAAGTATTGATGTAAAATGTAACTTTTATAACAAACACAATAAAAGCTGTTGTCTAAATTTGTTATTATTCTCTGACGATTTTTATTCTTTTGCGCTGTTTATAATAACTTGTGTTGTTTGTGTGCATGCTACTATTATGGCGAGTTTAATTAATGTTGGTCTACACTAAATAATTTAATATATAACATAACAATAAAATTTAGAAACAAGTTTAATAACATTTAAGTTTTCCACAATATTCGAGTTTTGTAAATTAAAATATTCATTATTTAATCATATTTTAAATCGTAATTTAAGAAATAATATTTTTTAATATATATTATAATAATTCGCAGAAGAGAGAGAGAGGGGCAGGTTGCCTACTGCTCCCTCCATCTTCTCGGAGCCTTGCTGCACTCCGAGGTCATTCAGTAACAATTTGAAACATAATACGATAATAAACCGCAGTGAGCTTTGCAGAGAATTATCTTAAACTTTACGAGGCTTAGCTTAGTCAATAATAACAAAACAAAGTTCGCGTTAGATTACTCGTCTAGACATAAGTCTTTCCAAGTAACCAGCATCCTTATAACGCATCCAGGCTCTGAGAGTATCACGCGCATAAATAACGAAATAAACAGCAGAAAAAACGATGAATAATATTTTCCTTCGTGAAGATTTATCATTTGACCATCGGTTACGGGATGAAGTGACTAGAGCGTCTGATTCGTAAACCATAGATCCCGGATTTCATAATATTACAATGTTTGCTCTATGATGATTGAAGAAATATAAAATAAAATCTGGACACTATCAGTGAAGAGAAAATAGCCTAATCGATACATTTTCATTGATCCATTTACTACTTTTGAATAAATACGCTGCAAAAAATATGTTAAACACATATATTGTTGAACACGATTTCCTCTCTAAGGACGCTATTTGGGGTTAAGGGGGGGGAAATTACTCCTCCCCCGCAACTTGATTTTTGAAAGTATAAGTTAAATTAACGCAAAGAGAATCTTTTTTGAAAGGATTTCTGTACACCCCCCCCCCCTTTCATCCTTATCAACGCCTTTGTAGCTTATCCATAAGGGGGGGGGGCTCATAAAATGTAGGGAGGTGTCCTCCTTCATAGTCGATATACTTTTCAAAAGATTCATTGTAAGCTTGGCTGCTCTGTTTATATATTTGTGATAATAAGGTAAGGTAATAATGCAGTCATGCAACATATTTAGGCGTTAATATTACTGTCACGTTACTTGTTGCATAGATCAGTGTAAAGAAAAATTCTATTCAAGTTTTAATGCCATTTATAGTAAGCTAGGTTGAATGAATAATCCATTGAACCTCGCTTTTTCTATAGCGATACGCTATCTACTCTTTGCTACTGAGTCTTTACTCTTTACTAAAACTTTATGTAGCCTACTTAAAGAGTTGCTATGAAGATATATAGAAAATCTGATACTAATACTGTTAAGTTGTATTAATATTATATAGACTTTTTTCCTTTTCAGCATCTAATCAATCAGCGCAATTTTTTTTAATCTCTCGATCGCAGTCCGTTCTGGCGTTATGTGATTTTGTATCATACGATGAACTTAAACCTATAGCTGATACATATGATGTAAATATTTGTCAATTGTTTACTTGTCGTAACCTAGTGAGAGACACCTTTATAAAAACTATTGAACAGTTGGTATTATTTTTACTCATACTTTTATAAATTGCATTTCTATTGAGTGTCTATATCAGCGGTTCCCAACCTATGGGTCGCGACCCCAACTGGGGTCGTCTGACAATTTGCCAGGGATCGCCTGAGACCTTCTAAGAATTAATTTTTTTAATAAAAAAAACGTTTTGGTGCAATGTACATGCAATTTACATTGCACAATTCGCAACTAAAATGTAATGTTAAACAATTTATTCCTTTGCAAATTGATTTTTAAAAATATTAACCAAAAAATATAACAAATTATTGTATTGGTGTCAACAAAAGTTTAAAATTTTATCGGTGGGGTCGCCACTACTTGACAAATGTTATCAAGGGGTCACAGCATCAGAAAGGTTGGGAACCGCTGGTCTATATAAACTAACATTTATATGAATGTATTTGTCTATTATATAGTCTTTTTAAATAATGTGCTTGATTGGCATTTCGATATTTTATTTATTCTGATTCTTTTTTACTTATTGCACATAATTCACTTTATCTAGCTGTACACTTTTTGTAGTTATATTTCGTTATTATTTAAATTTATGTTGTCTGCCCATGAAGGGCATAAAAGTTTTAAATATATAGTTACTGATAAACCGTCGTTGAATATATTATAATAAACGCTTTTAAATAAAAATATATAAATTAACTAATGTAATAGAGAATTTATTGCAACAAGAAAATAGCCTTGATGGGAAAATTAATTTAAATGATATACAGCCAGATTTAAAAATAAATAAAAGGGCAGCGAAGGTATATGTCAAAAAACTACAAGAACGACATTTATAATAAGTTGTACATTTGTTATAAGTAAACTTATAAGAAGTAACAGTTGTATTTTGGTTATTGAATAGAAAGCTTTTAAATAGCAAAAAAACTTAAAACTAATTAAAATGTTATAATTTGTCTGCTTGCGACTTTTGGACTGTGGGGCGCCGTTTAGAAACCACTGGTTTCTGAAAGATTAAGTTTATTACCCGTATTATTGATAGAACACTATGTCATTTACATATGTATTACAGCTTTCTGAACCATGCTGTTAGTTCAAAAATATACAATATTTCTCTAAGGTAAAAAAATGTCTTGACAAATAAAACGCCAAATACCGACAAATAAATGTTTAAAGTTTATCGATATTATTTCTGAGGGACAGATAGCAAGAATCAAATTCAAACATTTTAATATTTTATTTCTCGCGCTCAGTGGCGTAGGCAAGGGGGGGTTGTGCGGTTTATAACTCTCCCCTCCCCCATTAGCGATTACTTTTGTAGTGTTAACAGTGTCAGTTTAGCGGCTAAACCCCCATCCCCCTTGTGACGATTTGCTGATTTTTGCGTTGAACTCGTGCAAGTGGACTTCCAACACATGTAATCATAGCAAAATAGAGAGGTAAAGTGAAAAAAATGATCCAAGACAAAAAAGTAGGTTATTCCTGGCAAATCTAATTTAACTAATCATGCTGGTGTGTGCTTAGCAAGACTTCATTAAATTAGGATTAATCGATCCTTCATCCTATTTTGTCTCCTTCTGACATAATATATCGCCTACTGAGTTTTATTGTAAAGCTGACAGGTTACTTCCGGTTTAAGAAATATCTTAAGAAATATTCCGATTCAAATGCTCGTGTCAAAAAAAGCAAGTATTATAATAGAACGCGATATTTGAGATTATCGTTTACTTTTGTCAAGGCACACAAATGAGAAATTTTCTGTCTGCATTATTCGCATGTCGAATTAACATCTAATAATAGTTTTGTTGAGTAATAAATCTTCATCTTAAGCGAACGTCTTAATACTGCTAGAAGTATAATTCGAACTATTTCTTTCTCCCCTACTTCATTTAATTAAATATCTAATTTAATTCTAATATTAGGTCCTATAAATTATATATTTTAATAGAAACCTCGATTTTAAAATGTATTCAAAATGAATAACTAACTGCATTACAGAAATTTAGAAACTTATCGAATCTCTAAACATTTACAATATGACTGTATTACAAACATTCTTAGTTAACACAATCTTGTTGACATACACCTTCATCCCAACCACTTTATCTCAACCCACTGTATCTGACTATAGCTCTTCTGTCAGCGACGCTTTCATAAATTCAGTCAGCCCTGAGGATGACTCGTGTCCTAGTTGTATCGCTAGATTCACGGAGGACCTCGTCGCGTTGACATCGGCCGCCAAGGGTCGACTGGACAGGACGGGGACTCTGATCCGTCAGTTGACGAGTCTACGTGAAGATATTAAGGCGACGATAGAACGCTCGCAGCTATCAAGGGATATAATTTCCGTTATCAGTAAGTTTACTTTTTATATAAATGCAGTATATAATTATATATTATTTTATATAAATGCAAGGTATTATTAGTATATCATTGGTTATATAAAAGTTTTTATTACTTAAATTCTTTTTAACTGTTAATGAGTATTTTATCTCTTAGGCTTTTTTCTTGTTTTTAATAGTTTTTATGAGTTCTGGAATTGTTATTTTAGCATCTAATAATCAGATGTAAAACTAAGTTTTAATAAAGTTGCGTTATTATTCATTCATGTAATAGACTACTGCAGGACTCTTTTAAATTACTATTTTAACTCACTTGTTCTTGTAGTGAAAATAATCAAAATAATATGAGTGATATGAATTTTACAGAAATTTACTGAAAAGCTCAAGTAAATAGGTAATATTGGTAAATTATTGGTAGTTACAGACACGGACAAGTGTGTTGGAGAACTTTCAGTATATAAGTCACTTCTTCTGATCTGCTTTGAAGAGTTTACTTTAAATAAAATACTTTTAATTTAACGAACACTATTTAAATAATTCGCTGTAAATACAACCCAAAGAAAAGGTTATACATTTATGTAATATTTTTTGATCAAATAACAATATAATAAATAACACTAATATAACAAATAACATTAAGATATTAAATCGATTTTTTTAGATCTATCTTCTATAATATTGTTTCAACAAATGAATAAATAATAATTGTCAAAAGCTTTTTTGACATGGGATCTCCTAAAAAAGTTCAAACAAATAAAATATTATGTATAGTAATCTTTTACTATACGCTCATTTGCCTCGATAGCCTTATAAACATGTACGTTATATATTATGACATTCTGGTATTATTGGATTCTATTTTAAGTTACTTAAATATGAATTTTTTATTTTGATGATTTTTAGCTGCCCGCTTTGCTGGCTTCCCTGGACCGGTCGGAGAGCCTGGTCCAAATGGAGTGTCAGGTTCACCAGGTCCAGTAGGGACACAGGGACCTGCAGGATCAAATGGTGCGCCGGGGGAACCCGGTTTACCAGGTAGAACTGGATTTGTGGGAAGCGTTGGATTTACGGGACCTCCCGGGAATACTGGAGAAATTGGAGCAACAGGGAGCACGGGTGCCACTGGAAGTCAGGGGTTGTCAATGGGATCAGGATTTCCTGGACCTAATGGTGTACAGGGTCCGACAGGGGCCACGGGAGTTATGGGATCAACCGGAAGTGTTGGTCTAATAGGGCTCAAAGGTGTTCAAGGCAGAACTGGATTTACTGGAGCAATTGGTGCTTCTGGCTTATTGGGGTCTTACGGTGCACCAGGTGCTCCAGGAAAGATAGGATATACCGGCCCAATTGGACCATTGGGACCACCAGGACCGCCAGGAATAACAATAACACTTAACGGAACTGAAGGATTAGAGTCAGTAAGCTATTAATAAATAACTATTAATAAATAACTAAGTTAGATTAAGCTAAGCTGTTAATAATGATTAATAATGATTATTAATGATTAAAAAATGCAAAACAATTGTTTGCATTTTCTTATATTTTTTTTGTTCTTTTATTTCTTTAGTTCTTTGTTTTGGTTGAATTAAACTACGCCAAATATATCAACCACATTTGAGGTTTAATTATATGTACACAATAGGGGGGACATGTTTTTTACAGGAGCCATAAGCTCCTTCTTCGTTCTTCCTGTATGCTTTAAACTGCTGACTTTATACTTTACATTTGTATATTACTGTTGATGTTTGAAGTTTCAAATAATAAATCAGATCAAAAAACATAATCACCACAATGTAAAGTGTATGGTATACACTGACACGATTTGATCACGCACAATTAATACTGGGCAAATAAATTTAGACCTAATCATTGACTTGCAATGTATAAAATTGAAGAATTAAGACGCAAATGTTTAGAAATTAACAATCTTGCTGTAATTGGCAATTACAATAACAAAAGAATATTTTTTAATGTAAAGATAGGTTTTAAACTTAGTGTACAGAAACCAAGCGAGTCTTGTTTCAGAAATAAACTTAAAAAAAATAACAGGACAACAATCACGATAATAATTTCAACAAATCAAGAAATTCATAGAAAATAAAGCTAAAACTTTCAAGACAAACAGTAATAGGGGGGGGGGGAGGGTCTAGATTTTACAACTTATTATATAAACAACCAGCAATACTGAAACAATATAATATAACCTTAGTTGTGCATTTTTGTGTAATCAACCGTCAATATAGTTGATTGTTGCTAAACGTCACATCAGCACCAAAAGGAAACTCAGGGATTGACTACCGGTTAAATACTTTCATATTTAAAATCACAAAGTCAAAGATGTGAGCATTGTAAACAAATCTCGAGCGTGTAGAAATCAATAAGAGGCATTTAATATCAATTTAATTAAAACATTGTTTAAATATACGAAATAAATAGGCATATAAGCCTACTCAATTTTAATAAAGCATGAAAGTTATTCTTACCTGAAGACGAAATGAACGCAGAAATATTTCCTTCGACGAAGTCTAAAATATAAAAGAACGTATACTTTAAAATCAGTGCACCGACAGTTACAGAAGACAAGCCTTCTGCGTATATTCTGCTCAGGATCTTTGTGTCAAAGTTCAGAGTTACATCGTAATTAGACAAAGTGATCATTGTTACGCATGATTGTAGTTACATAGCTCGCTGAACCAATCAGTGGCGTAAATACCATAGGTACAGATAGTGCAGCTGCACCAGGGACCACTCGATTAGCGGCCCTGATCCAGCAATAAAGAAACAAAAAAATGATATGAAACGAAAATTCTACTTCCAGGAAATATTAATTTATCTTCATTACTTTTGTAATTGACTTTTATCAATTTTCAAAAACCCCGTTTTCGGTTTATCTTAATTTTCTTTTTTGATTTCGAAATTAAAAATGAACTATAAAAATAATGCCATAGTTACAGAATTTAAGTTTATATCTCATGCACACAACACCCCCCCTCCCCTATGCTTTGATTTTTATGAAAACTTAATCATTAATGAGGCAACGATTCAAAACACTGTAAATCTTAAATATCTAAAATTATTATCTCGGTAGACTTTTTCATTAATAAGCCCTGGATCAATTAACTTGTTAAAAATTAAACGAGAAAAACACAAGAAACTATAGATCTTTGTTTTTGTTAAAATAAGCTATTAGAAGATGACGTCACAGTAGCCTTTTATTGACGTCACAATTCATTAAAATTTAGTCCAAGTAATTATATTCACCATGAAGCCATTAAGCTTAAGCGTGTAATTATAAATTATAAGCTGCAGTATCATTTTATAAACATATATAATAATAAATTGCAGTAATTTGATGCAAATCAAATTTTAGTCGGTGCGGGGTAGGGGCAAATATTTATCTGTTGGAGGGAGGCAAATTTTACTAACCTGTTGATGTAGTAGTGGTTACTACATTAACAGGTTAGTAAAATTTGCTCCCCCCTACTGAGAAATATTCCCCCCCCCCACCCGATTGAAATTTGATTTGCATAAAATTAGGACAATTGCATATTACATACGCTTATAAAATGATACCAAATCAAACTTCAATAGGGGGGGGGGGGAA
>JAQIXG010002927.1:0-16262 GCA_034700105.1 Oconnorella tubifera
GGGAGGGAGGGACTGGGTGGAGTGGCATTATTGTTTATTTGAATAATACCAAGTTATTGTATTAGGTACATTATTTTAATATACATCATCATTGTATTTTGTACATTATACAAAGTCATTGTAATTTATGTATTTATTATACAAAGTCATTGTATTTTGTGCATTCATTATACAATGTCATTGTAATTTATTGATTCATTATGCAATGTCATCGTTTTTGTATGAATAAATACTCGATTTAGTTCAGTATATATTTATACTCTGGTATACGTTTGTTTTTTAATAATCAAATTATATCCAGTTTTATTTTATGAATTAACATGGCCAAAATTACCATTGAAATATTTTCAATTCAATTAATAATAAAATCTAATTTTATTTGTAGCACTTAAAAGATTTATGATTTTTTTCGAACGCGATATTCCTATGCTTCTTAAAACTATTGTTTAAACTGCTGTTTGTTCTGTTTTTATCCTGCATATATCTTATAATAAAATAATTAAATACATATTATACAACAGACAGTAGGGAGTCAAGGCTCGTTAGAGAAGTGGTTAGGACGCGACAGGTCCAGGTTCGAATCCCGGAAACCTCAGTATTTCTCAAACTTGCTGCACCCTTTCTTAAGACGCTTAAATTGACAGCTTCGTTTAAAACATAGAATACGGTAATCCAAATGTTAACATATCCTATTAGGCTATTGCCAATATAAAACATGCAACAAACACAGGTGTCATGTGAATATTGATTTGAAATAAATCAATTTTTTATCTTTCTAAATTCATGACTGACTGATGAGCATTTACAATTATAAACTAAAATGAGAAGTATAAGTTAATCGATAGCAAAATATCTGCATTACTTACACGCAGCATAGACCTACTGTATAATACATACACAAATATAAATATACAGTAGGCCTACTATAATATTAAATCGAATTATAAATAACAATATTTTTTTCACAGGACCCCAGACTTACCCAAGAACTAGATCCCGCCCAAGCCCAAGCCCTAAGGACCGCCCTCTACGCAGCAACAGACGCCGATGACGTCACTGCTCTAGACGCGGCCTTAAGGAACATCAGCACACTTAATGTCTCTCTCTGTCATCAAGATTTGTGCCAATCGAATGGATTCTCAATACTACATTACGCTCTCGAAAAAGAACGTTTAAAAGCCGCGAAAGTTTTGATAGAAAAAGCTGATTTAGATTTGATCACAAAAGGGTTTGTGCTGGTTTTGTCTGGGTTAAGTTTAACGTCTGGATCGGAGTATTATTTGAATGATATCTCGGATTAACGTAGACTTCTTACTACTGGGTGCAGCGAGTTTAGTTTAATGTCTGGATTGCTGTATTATATGAATAATGTCTCCGACGTAGCTGTCAATTTAAACGTCTTACTAAAGGGTGCAGCGAAGTAGAGAAATAGTAAGTAGTATATGTTGCCCTTATCTGTTGTGATCCTGCTAAACTTCAGAGTCTGGAGTCATGGATTTAGTTGGACTCAATTTGATAAATCAATTGGAAAATAAATCAATTGAATTTAGTTGAACTCTATAAATCTTCACTTTGTTTTTTTGTTCTGCTCAGATGTAGCTCAGACTTCATTATTACTTAAAATAATAAAAATAACTAATATTATATTAACAATCACCCCCGCCCCTCCCTCAAACAATCTGGCTGCCCCCTTGTTGTTTTTTATCTATTTGTTTGTAACAACTACGTAATATCAGTAATGTTTTTCTATTTTCAGTTATGTCAATTTGGATAGACAAATCCCACCGTCCAATAAGACCAGTCTTCATATGTTGTCAGAAATCGGTGATGTTGATCTTTTGAGGAAACTTCTCGAAAGAATTGCTCCCAAAAGCGATAAACACGAAGATAACACAAACATTATGTCACGTCTGGGCTTAAAGGTCTGTGGCAGAGTGTGTAGAGCGTTTGTCTGAGAAGTTTTAGGTTGTGGGTTCGAGTCCCAGTCGAAGAGCGTAACGTTTTGTATAAATATAATGCATTGAATTGATAATTTTTAGGATTTTTGAAAGGTTGAAAATGTAAGAATTTTAATAAGAAATATTGAATAACAGTGGTTATGTGTTTGTTGTAAGACATTGTATAATATAAAGCCAGGTGTATTGTTCGATACAATCATTATGCTGTGTGTTGAAATGCTTGTAGATAAATGTAAATGTATGTGTATTCAAATAAAATTTTATGTACATTGTAAGTGTATTAAACGTAAAAAAGCATTTTATGTCAAATAATGTTTATTACTCGTCTATACATCAATTTACATGTACTTAGATATGTCTGAGACATCATTCATACTATGGTAATCCAGATGTTAAACTTAACTTGCTGCACCCTTAAATCAATAGTTACGTCTGAAACATCGTTCATATAATATAGTAATGCAGACATTAAACTTATCCTAAACCTCGTAAAAATGATTATTACTTGGTTTTTTCGATAAGAACTCAATCAAGCAAACTAATCGAGAGCCATAAATAACTTAAACTGGGTTTTTCCAAAAGGTTAAAAAAACCGAATCCACCGGAATTACCGATTACGTCGTAATTCAAGCGGATCAAGAACCGAGAAGAAGAGTGAATTGTTTACACTTGGCGGCCATGCAAGGACATGCTGAGGTCATCAGACTACTCGCAGCCAATCACGGCGTAGATGTAAATAGCAGCGATGGCGAGAACCAATCAGCGCTGGCCTGGGCCGCAAAGAAAGGTCACGTGGAGGCTGTCAAGGTGACATTTTTGTGAATAAATTAATAAAAATGTGACGTTTATGAATAAATTAATATGATATTATATTTATGAATAAATGAAATACTTTTTGTAACCAATGACGATGAATTATTTTCTTGCTAAAAATTTGGCAAAATACAGGATATACATAGGATAGAAATACTAAGATAAGAAACGATAGGTCTAGGTTTGAATTCCAGATAACTGAGTTCTCTTACTTGCTGCACCCTTTAGTAAGGTGCCTAAATTGACAGGTTGATTAGTTGATTGGTCATCATTCCTATTCAGTATTCCTATTCCTATTCAGTAATCCGGACATTAAACTTAATCACGAAGTTGCACAAACCTAACCTTAATATCCAGATATTTCCACAACTTAGCGCTGATGTGACGTTAAATCCAGGTCCTACTAGAACTAGGGGCCGATGTGAACCAGTCTAACGGCTACGACTGCGCCCCCCTGCACTGGGCCGTTGAGAAGGGCCACGAGGCCGTAGTGAAGGCCCTCATATTGGGGGCCAGGGATCGCATTGATTTGAACAAAGATCGCATTAAGAGCCCCAGGTCAGCGATAGAGATTGCGTCGTCTTGTAATAGACCGAGTATTGTCAAGAAGCTGTTGAAAACTAATGGTGTGGAGAGAAAGCATAAACATGGGGCACTGATGATAGCAGCGCATAAAGGTGATTGGTGGATTGATTGGTGGATTGGTTGGTGGATTAATTAGTGGATTGATGGTTTGGTGGATTGATTGGTTGATTGATTAGTTAATTGATTTGTTAACTGGTTGATTGAATGATTTATTGATTGTTAGATTCATATTGGTTGGTGGATGATTGATTGATTTATTGATTAGTTGATTGATTGGTGATTGATTGGTGAAGTTATTGATTGATTGGTTAATTTAATGATTTGTTTATTGATTGGTGGATTGATGTGTTAACAGGTTGATAGACTGATTTATTTGTTGATTGATTGTTTTATTTGATTGATTGATTTGTTGATTGGCTGATTGAATGATTTGTTTATTGATTGATTGTTTAATTGAGATATTGATAGATTTTGTGATTTATTGCTTTCTTAATTTTTTAATTTATGTGTCGTTGATTGATTGATGAATGTAAAGATTATTGATCGATTTATTGATTTGTTGATTGACTGTTGATTGAATGATTGGTTGTTTAATTGATTGGTCGTTTCCAAGGTTACCATGATGTCATGGCTGCGCCTTGTTACTTTATCATTTCTATCTCTTAGGTTACCGTGACGTCATCGCTGCGTTGTTACGCGACGACGAGGAGCTCTTGGAGACGTTTGATGAGAACGGTAGCACAGCGCTACTGGTAGCGGCTGAGTCGGGTCAGTTCGGTGTGGTCAAACAGCTGGTAGAAAACGGCGCGGCACTCGATAAAAAGAATTACGAGAGAAAAACGATATTTGATCTCGCTATGCATAGGGCTGACAATCAGCTACTGCATTATCTTATGGAGGTGTGATTTGTTTTGGAAATATTTACTTTGGTTTAATAGTTTTGGTGAAATAGTTACTTTAATGTTTTTATAAATGGTTACTTTAATTGAATATTTTGTTTAAATGTTCACTTTAAACGAATTTGTTTGATAAAATGGTCACTTTAAGCATATTCTTTTGTATTCTTCACTTTAGTTGTTTTGTTAAAGGGTACAGCAAGTTAATGATTATAGCAAATTATATTATATGTATATTTCTGATTTACTCGTTAAAATTAGCAAGATAAATTGACCCCATTTATGAATTCTTAGTTGTGTTATTTGGGGTTAGGGTTTGTGCTAAGATTAGGGGTTAAGTTTAGGTTTTATCAGGGTTAGTGTTATTAAATTGATGCGACAAATTTTCTTCTTTAATGTATTCAATTGTTGCAATAGTTTATTCCGAGGCCGATATATCCTGCTATCTTAATTTAAACGATTTTTGTGCATTTTAAATAAAAATTTTCTTTCTTTGTTCTCCTTGTTTATCATCTTTGTTCGGCCATTTTATGCTTAACTTCAAATAATATTCAATTAGATTATATTATTTTCGCGCGTGTTTTGTTAGGTTTATCGTAGTGGTAACAAGGCAGACGACTTCCAAAAAGGTTGCTATTACATCCACATGGCTGCCGCAGAGGGTGATGTTGACAAGATCAACTACCTGATCTCTCAGACTGGCATAGAGTGCCACACAGCGCTGGACGCACTGGGTGGGTTTTTTTGTGTTTATTTTTGATAATAAAAATAGCTTTTGTGAGTGGCTGGGTTTTGGGGATTTTATTTTTGATACTAAAATAGATTTAGTTAGCGGGTGGTTTTTTCACTTTTATACTGAAAATAAATTTAGTGAGTTAATGGGTTTTTCTGCTTTTATTTATTGACAAAATGTTTGATACTTTTTAATATCTACACTTAAATCCTTTTACATAAGTAAGATAATGATAGCTAAGACTCATACGCACACAGCATAATGCCGTATTCGATAAGACACCTGGTCACCATAACATAAAGTAACTCTTTTAGTGTTTTTTTTCAGGTAATACTTTTGTACACACTGCAGTGGCGCACAATAAAGTGAACATTCTGGAAGAGTTTCTATCTAACCACGATGATGTCATCAATCAACAAAATAACGATGGAGAGACACCTCTACATATAGCAGCAAAGAAAGGTTACAAATTAATTTTAAAAATGTTAAAGTATTTTTAAAGTAATTATTAAAGTGTTTTGTCGATTAAACACAAATTATAAAGTAAATTGCAATAAAAAACCAGTTTTAATAATAAATTCTGGTCTTTATATACGAATTATAAAGTAAAATTTTATTAAAAAACAACAATTATGGAAATAAATTCTAGCTATTATACACGAATTATACTGTATATATATTTATTATATATAAGTATATATAAGTATATATAATTATACTGTATGATAATTATACGAATTACCTTTCTATATTTTAGAAAACTGTGTATATTTATTTTCAGGATTTTTAGCTTCAGTTGAGAAGTTGGTGAATTTAAAAGCCAGACTACATATATCAGACTTAGAGGGAAAGATAGCGTTGCATTCAGCTGTAACTGCACCTGGGTCAAGTTCTGTTAAAATTGTTGCAATTATAAGAGACGCTATTTCTGCTTCCAGTAACAGGTAGTGAATCGGTACACTGACAAAACGGCCCCGGATACATTAACCTGACAAAACGACCCTGTCAATTTATTTAATAGCCATAACCCTAGATAACCCTAAACTTAACCCTAACCCTAGTTTCAATCCTAACCTTAATGCAAATTCTAACTCCAATCTGCCTTAAGTCTTAAACTGCCATAAAATTGCCTAAAGAATTAATATCCTCATATAATTGTGTAATATTTTTAAAATATACTACATATATATTTATATAATATATACTGTTTAATACTTTTATTAACTATATTAATTTTAATTGTATTAATTTTAATAAATCATCCACAAAAATGTGCAGAGTTTTAGACGAAATGGATAAAAACGGTTTTACCCCGCTCCATCTTGCCGTCAAATTTAAGCGCGATGACGTCATCCCAGAGCTTCGTGACCTTGACCCCGAGTGTGCCTCGAAGGATGGTCAGACCCCCCTCCATATCGCGGCCAAGTACTCCCCCGTAGAGGTCGTCAAGGCCCTGCTTGACGTGTTCTCGACCCCCGGGCGACGGAGGAGGGTGAACATAGATAGGAAGGATGACAATGGGTCAAGCGCCCTGCATCTGTGTGCCCTGGAGGGGGAGGAAGATAAGGTAAGGGGGAAGGGAAGGAAAGGGGAATGGGGAGGGGGGTTAGTGGGACATTTTTGTGTGCTTGAATTTGTAAAGGGGGGGGAGGGGTTTAATGGAAATATTTTGTATAGTTTTTGTGTTGTGAGTTTTTTCATGGATTTGAGTTTGTGAATTGATTTATAAATGGATGGATGGATTGATGGATGAATGGATGGTTGGATTAATGATTGATTGAGTGGATAATGGATGAAGGAATGGATGGATTATTGGCAGGTTACGTGGATAAATGAATGAATGGGTGTTTGGGTGGATGAGTGGTTGGATAAGATGATGATTGAATGCATGGATGAATACGTGCGTGGATGGATGAATGGATAAATCGATGGATCTGTGGATGGTTAAATAGTTGGATGGTTGAACAAGTTAATGATTGAATTCATCGATTTACGAATGAATAGAATAAATGAAAATTTGATAAAAACCAATTTTTAAACCAAGATTGGTTTGAATTTTTTTTCCTATCCAATTCTATTATTTTAGTCTGAACTCCTTGTCAAATGTGGGGCCGATCTCTCCCTCCTTAACTCCGACGGGGCCTCCGTTCTCCACCGCATGATCGACGTCTCCATGCGCGTCCCCACCCTCGCCGACGACATGGTTCGAATCTACAACATCATGATTGCCGGTGCCGCACAATGGTGGTGCGTAAAACGCGACCAGAAATGCCCGGCGGAGGATTCTAGAGAATACCATTTTGTTCGTTTAGAAGCCGTACGATATTTAACGTCCGGAATATTCTACAAAGGAATGAATGTGTTGCAATACGCGTCCCAATCCGGGGCACTTTTATTAATGAAAGAAATACTGAATACTCCGAATATTTACATGTTTATGCCAGGGTGCCCGCTCGTAAATCAAGATAAAGCGTCAGACGCTTTGGGTATATTACTCCCGATGCACGGGAAGACGGGAGTAATCGGGGAACATTCTGGTTTAATACTGTCCACGATGTTTTTGGATAAGGTAATACTCTACGACGTAACTTATTTGATACCAGGTAATATGCCGAAGAGGAATAACGATACGTTACCGCTGAGTAATAATTCGAAAATCTCGCCCGTTGTTACCCCGTTAAAAAGTCCAAGTTCTCCCGGTAAGGATCACGTTAAAATAAAACCCAGGAGGGGCAGAAGCGCGCAGAGGGACGAAGAAGCGAAAAAAAGGGCAGCGGAGGCTAAAAAAGAGGCTGAGTTGAAAACGAAATCTTGTTTGGAATTTATCGTGAATCATTATGACGAGAGAGTGGCCGTGGATTTGTTGGAGTCTGAGCCTTTTAGAATTTTGATTAAACACTACTGGCACATGTGTAGGAAGATATTTGAGGTGTTGATGTGGATACACGTTGCTTTTATGGTCTGTTTTACGATATTTATGATTCCAACAAGCTCCTTTCTTATGGAGAGGTTTCACGTGAATGGGACGAGTGGAGAGAATGAAGAGGTTAGTATTAGGGTTAGAAATGTGTGTGTTATCGCTTTAATTTGTTAAGCTTGTTAGAGAAGTAGTTAGAACATTACAGCACTGGACTCGGATGTGAAAGGTCCGGGTTTGAATCCAGGAAAGCTCACTGTCTCGTTAACTTGCTGCACATTTTAGTAAAACACTTAAATATGGTAATACATGACATTGTAAAACACTTAAATTGACAGCTATGTCTGAGACATAGTTATAATATGGTAATACATGACATTAGGCTTAACCTAACCTAACCTAGGTTTAGAAATATATGCGTAATTTGGTCTTAAATGTATTTATAAAATGCTTTGTTATAATTTTTCTTTTCGCTGTAACTTTTGAACAGGTTTTCATATTTATATGAAACTTAGCAAAAATACACAACACTTATTTCTAAATAACCCTACTAATTTTGATATCATTTAAATTAAAACTGTCTAAATTATTTTGGAAAAACTAAACCAAACCCTGATAATTATTTTTCTCCTTATCCAACAGGTTCAAGGCTATGAAATATCGTACGCTTTTCATGGTGTCTTCCTCATCTGGCCGATGTTCCTTCTCATCCACCAACTCATCCATGGAATAACTCTGTTTTTCCGCTACAAAGACATGTCCACAACTAAAATGGTCCTACAGATGAACCGCGTGAAACTCAGCGAAGTAGCCACAGGACTTATGGCAATACCGGTCGGGTTGTTGACTTTCTGTTTCAACAATCTTTCGCATATTTCCTCTCTGGCTTTCAGTTTCTCGTATTTGGGCTGGTATATAATGTACGTCTATGCCAGTAATGCGCATAGTTATCTCGAAAGTTTGGCGATGGCTTTTATATTCGGTTGGCTTCATACGATTAATTTCGTTAAAGGTGGGTTGTAGTAAATTCTATTTGTTTTTATTATTAGTTAAAGGTTGGTTTTTATTAAATTGAATTTGTTGATATTTGGTGTTAACTTTGTTATTATGCGGTGTTTCTTATTATTAATTAGTTATAGATATAATCTATATATATATAATTAATCATTATTTATCAAAAAATAATATAAATAACACTCTTAATTTATTTAGCATTTGTAAGTTTTTATTTATAACATGTAAATAATCATTTAATCATTTTTTTATTGAACATTGCTTTGTTATTATATAAAAACAATATAAATAATCATAATTTAATGCATATTTGTAGGTTTCAAAGAATGGAATGCTTTTGCCAATATCTTAAAAGTGATAATACTGCGAGACGTGACCCGTTTCATCTACATCTACATCTTTGTGTTGATCAGTTTTGGCTATGCCATTCATGTACTGATGGTCGCTGATTATATGCAGTTTCCTGATCAGGAAACATCAACAAGCACTATCTATTTGACTTTTTACAGAATGCTGAGTCCTGGTAATGTTCTGGATGCTTCCGAAGATGAATACTATAAGGTCTGTATCTGTGTTCGTCTGTTTGTCTCCGTTGTTTGTCTGTCTGACTGTTTGTTTCTGTTTTTTCTTTGTGTGTCTGTTTGCCTGTTTTTCTGTCTGTCTCTGATGTTTTTCTGTTTGACTGTCTGTTTATATCTATTTTCTTTGTTTATTTGTCTAGTTGTTTGATTTATTATCTGTCTGTTGGTTAATTTCACGAAGATACAGTCAACATGTCAGTGACATGTTGTGATGCAAGAAATTGAGTCTAAAACACGCACTGTTCTGTGTGTGTATTTGTTTATTTGTCTGTATATATGTCTGTCTGTCTTTCTGTGTGTGTGTGTGTGTGTGCTTCTGCCTTTATTTCAACATACACTAAACTTTTCCCCTAATTTTCAGGCCTCAGGGGGCAGCGTCCCCGTCCTCCGGGCCGTCTGGGGGGCCTACAGCTGCTTCACCACCGTCGTCATGATGAACTTGCTCATCGCTATGATGAACAGCACCTACTCTGAGGTTCAGGGGATGAAGCCGACGGCCTGGAGGGTCGAGAGCCTGAGGATGGCACTCTGGGTAGAGAGGCATGTGCCGTTTATAAAAAGATTCAGAATTATAAAGTTTAAGACTACCTATGATGATAAGCAGGATAGATGGTACTTGACTTATAGACCGGAGGACTTCACTAATTATGATGAAGATGATGATCAAGGTGGGTGGAGAAGTATATATTACTACGTAACTGTTTAACTAATTAATTACATAACTACATAATTACATAATCATAAAACCACTTAAACTCTATTACTATATAATTACATATAGACTTTGTTGTTTGTTTGTTTGCTTACTTGTTTTTATGTCTACATAACTATATAACTATATAACCTATTAATCATATTGTTTGTATAATTATATAGTTATATAACTATTTAACTATGTAACTATAATACAACTATATATTTCTCCATAACTACATAACTATATATAACTACATAACTACATAGCTACATATTACTACGTAACTACATAACTATATATTACCACATAACTATTCTAATTATACTCGTATATTACAATACAACTATGTAACTATACTAACTATATTACTATATATTTCTATATAACTATATAACCGTAGCGTGCTTTTAATCGTAGGTCCTAAATCGCGCAATCAAAATGTAGATGACTCTTCTGCTGTCATAGACGAGAACGATGCTGCTCTTCTCATCAAAGAAAGCAACGACGTTGAAAGATCTGTCGATAAACTGCGCGATGACATGAAGCAACTCCAGATGGAACTGGCTGCAAGTAAAGCTGAGGAAGCGAAAACCCAGAAACTTTTATTGGATTTAACTGGGGAAGTGAAACAAGTTTACGCCAGTTGTTTGGAGACGATGAAAATGGTAAGGGCTGAGAGGGTGGAGAGGGAGGGCAAGGCCTCCGTGGGGTCTAGTAGGTAGAGGGAGAAATTTGAGGTGGGGGGAGGTGGGTTAGATTAGAATTTTTAATTAGAAAGGTAAAATTTGAAATTTGAGGTACTATTTGGGGGGTAAAATTGGATTTTTTTTTAAGTTTTTAAGGAATAAATTTGAGACGATTTTTGGAAGGGTGTTTGGGTAATATTCGAGTTTTTTAAGTTTTTAAGGTTATCTTAAATTATAGCAAATGGAGAAAGAAATTGACTTAAAATGTGAAGAAATATTTCAATTATTTTAAGCTCTTTAAATTTTAAAAAATTTGGATAGTTTCAATTTGAAAGAATTTTCTTGCGGTAGTTTTTTTTTCACTATCAAAGATAAGGGCAAGAAAGGTCTTATTTATAGGTCCCCTTTAGATAAGGTCTTATTTATAGGTCCCCTTTAGATAAGGTCTTATTTATAGGTCCCCTTTAGATAAGGGGCTTGGGTGGGTGTATATAAATCTGATGATCTTTTTTGAGTTTTAATGAGTTTTTATTTTTTATGCGATTTTGTTTACAAAACATTAGTATGCCGATTTTTTATAAACTTTTGTTGTGTCTAATAAAGAATTCTTTTTACAAAAGTTTCTTTGCGTTAAATGTTTAATATTCTTGCCAAAGGATTATACATTTAGTCGGTGAAGTAGTTGGAGCGGTGGATTTTAAACCGATAGATCTAGTGTTCGATTCCTGTGTTTTGATGACTTGCTGCACCCTTTATTGAGAATTTAGTTTTAGTTTTCGATATTGATATAATCCTATAAATTGATATTGAAAATAATATTAATAAAACTTATTATTCAATAATAATTGAATATTAATATTACATAATTATAATATTATTTTTAATAATTTAAGTTAGTAATCGGTATATAAACTGTATATTTAACAGCAATCAGTATGCTGTCACATCAATTTGTGCTGATGTGACGTTAAATGATAAACACAACAAATTAAACCAAACGAATTTATGATATGATTATATTTTGATATCATAAATGCCTTAATATCAATGCAACATATCATTTAATGTAATGATACTAATAAAATATAATGTATTATATTATATGTCTATTCTATCAGTATAATATAACAGTGTCAAATAAACTGTACTGTACGAATAATTATAATAAATATAATAAGTGTTATAAGTGTAAACTAATATGTATACTAATGATAATAATGATAATAATAATAATTATAATATCCATTTGATTTTAGCCATAGAAGGGAATGAAGTATGGAAAAATGTTATAACAATAATAATTACAATGGTATATGAAAGATCATTGTGTTCCAAGAAGTAAAACCCTTTTAATAAAATGGTTATGGTCCCTCCCCAACCACTCTGGGGAAGATATTGTATTTTTTATTTTTTGTTAAATTTTGAGCTTCAGTGAAGAACTATTTGCATTGCTTTAATTGTTGCCAATTAATTAATTATAATAAACTGAGTTTATTATTATTAATTAATACATTTTAGACTTATTGGACAATTGGCTTAAAATTAAGTTAATTATCGTGGCCCATCAAATCGGCCCCGACAAATCAGCCCCGACTGTTAGTTTTTAGGGTTAGGGTTGTAGTTAGGGTTAGGTTTAAGATTGAAGTTAGGATTAGATTCTTGTTAGATTAAGGGCTGGTTTTAGTTATCGTTATTAAATTAATGTACGGGTCCGATTAGTCGGGTTAATGTATTTAGGGTCGATTTTTCGGGTTAATGTATTCGGGGCCGAATTGTCGGGTGACGTTAATTATCATTATCGAACGACGTAACCATTTTTTATACTAAATCGTTGAGTTAACCGTTTAACTTAGTTAATCATTTAGTTCTTTAACTTATAAACTGGTGATCAATTAGTAGAAACTTTTTTGTAGAATTTTACATTTTTTTAATTAGACCTTTGAGATAAAGAGAACCATTTATATTTATTTGATAAAGGAAATTCCCAGTTGGGGGAGGGGCAGTTTATTTAGTAGTAAGGTGTAACCATTTTGGAAAAGAATTAAAAATAAATTTAAAAAAAAAATCAAAAATCATTGACTGAAAAGTTTCTAATCATTATTAAGCAGCAATTTTTTGCATCGAATCGTGTGTAAATATTAATTTACAAAAACCAAAATAAAGCGAAGTTCTGGGGGGAAGCATTGTTGAAAAAATAAAGATTATTTTTTAGCCCCCTTCTTTTGTTTCTTCACTTTCTTCGCTACACGTTGCATCGCGTATACAATGTATGTAAGCCTATACAGTATAAAGATACAGCTTCTATGTTTAGGGTGTATAATATGCTTTTGTCGTATACGTAGAAACTCTTGACCCGTCAAAACGGCCCCGACATGTCGGCCCCTATTATTAATCCATAAGGGTTTGATTTGTATTAAGATTGGATTAGGATTGGCGTTAGGGTTAGGGTTAAAAGTGTACAGTTTATTTAAGGGGCTGATAATGTATTCGGGGCCGATTTGTCGGGTTAATGTATTCGGGGCCGATTTGTCGGGTTAATGTATTCGGGTCGATTTGTCGTGTTATCGTAGAAATTAGTTGCAGTATTCGATTAGAATAAATGCTATTTTTGAAAAGCTTTTGTAGATATTGTTTAGGCCGCTAATATTCATTTTAAAATCGGGTAAAAAACTGAAATTATTTTCGTTATTATAAAACAGTTCCTGCCAGGGAATTTTTAATTTTGAGGGATAGCGAGAGGTTAAGGAATATGATCTGATTAGTGCTGATGTGACTTTACGGAACAAAAATAATACTTCATTTAACGTGTAGAGAGGCAATTAATGTATCTTCTAAAACTTAACAGTAAGCCTAGTATTTGAACTATATAATCTGCCTTTTAATTATAATAATGGGTAAATTTATTTATATGTAATAGATTACAATAATTATTAATATATTATTAATAATTATCATTGTCTGTAGTGCAATCTGCTTTTGTTATATAGAAATAAAATATGTGCTTCTTCATTAAGATTTTGGTATTTATTTATTTGCAGGCTTATGTTTATAATTTAGACCTAGGCCTACTTGTAAACCAAGCTTATAGCTAAATTGTTAGAGCGTCGACACTCGGAAACGAAAGGTTCCATGTTATAATCCTACGTTGCATTCAGTATTACGCTGCACCCTTTAGTAGCGAGTTTATTGTAAACTTTTTCCTTGGGAATAAAAATCAGTTCAAGTTTTCACCCGCGCCCCTTCCCCCTCCGCCCATTATTGAAATTATAAAAATAATTTTTATTCTCAATGAAAATAATTTACCGTGTTAAGGGTTTCAAGCTATCACTCGGCACTTTTTTTTTTGGGTTTTATACGTACAGTTCACTACACCTTTTTGTGCTGATGTGACATTAAAGTACAAACAAATAATCAAGTATTTTAATCAAATCAACAATTAGAAAGATCGCTATAAAGAAATTACAAGCGTAAACAATAAGCTTATAATCCTATAATAGGTATATTTACATAACGCTAATACGATAACAATGGTGATGATGATAATAAAATGAAATGATTATGATGATGATGGTCATTTTAAATAATAATAATATAATAAACAATAGGCCTAGTATTGCTACAAACTATAGTAAAAAGTCATCTAAGTACATTATAAGATCATAAGGTTTACAAATTGCATTTTAAACCAAGATACAAAATTGTAAAAAATTAAATTAAACAAAATAATTTCAAACGTATGTCTGTCCGTAACAATAGAAACAATCATTCTGCAGTCATTAGCATTAATGACTAGCATTTCCTAGCATTGATGACTAGCATTCACTAGCATTAATGACTAGGATTCATTAGCATTGATGACGAGCATTCACTAGAATAAATGACAAGCATTCAGTAGCATTAATGACTAGCATTCATTAGCATTGATGACTAGCATCCACTAGCATTGATGACTAGCATCCACTAGCATTAATGACTAGCATTCACTAGCATTCATCACTAGCATTCACTAGCATTGATGACTACCAATCACTAGCATTGATGACTGGCATTCACTAGCATTAATGACTAGCATTCACAAGAATTCATGACTAGCATTCTCTAGCATTGATGACTAGCAATCACTAGCATTGCTGACTAGCAATCAGTAGCATTGATGACTAGCAATCACTAGCATTAATGACTAGCATTCATTAGCATTGATGTCTAGCATTGACTAGCATTGATGACTAGTATTCACTAGCATTGATGACTAGCATTCACTAGCATTGATGACTAGTATTCACTAGCATTGATGACTAGCATTCACTAGCATTAATGACTAGTACTATTATAAAGATTATAAAATAACACAGCCCCAACAATGTTTCTGCGGGTAGTCAGGGGCATACACAGCCAATTCTTTGCCGTAAACCCAAAACCGACCCTCAGTGTTGACCCAACTAAAAGCACACTCTGTCACCGCTACCACTCGCAGCTTTTGTCTCTGAAAAAAACATCATAAAGATGCCACTTTGAGCATTTTATTTAGCGTATAAAAGACAACAAAAACACGAACAATAGGATTATTAAATGAATTTACCAAGCTATTTTGTCGGGTTAATGTATTTTGGGACGTTTTGTCGGGATAATGTATTCGGGTCACTTTGTCGGGTTTAATGTATTCTGGGACCTTTTGTCAGTTTAATGTATTCTGGGACGTTTTGTTGGGTTAATGTGTTCGGGGCCATTTTGTCAGGTTAATGTATTCGGGTCATTTTTGTCTGGTTAACGTATTCAGGGCCGTTTTGTCAGGATACCAAAAAATATATTGTCATTGACTAGACTAAACCAGAATAATATTTTTACTTGTATTAATATCCTAGAGTTTCTTGCTTTATTTAAATGTTGTTGTAGTAAATTCTGTGATGCAATGCAAAGCTCTTCGTCTGGGTAATCAGTTATAGGCCAAATCTAAAATTACAAATGTAATTTAATGTATAAAATATTCATTACACGCTAATGCAGCGGTTCCCAACCTGTGGGTCGCGACCCCAACTGGGGTCGTCTGACAATTTACCAGGGATCGCCTGAGACCTTCCGAGAATTCATTTTTTAAAATAAAAAACGTGTTTTTTGTGCAATGTACATGCAATGCACATTGTACTGTACACAGTTAAAATGTAATGTTAAACATTTTACTCCTTCGCAAATTGAATTTTAAAAAACATTGACCAAAAAATATAATAAATTGTTGTGTTGGAGTCTCCGGAATTTAAAAATATTATCGTTAGGGTCGCCACAACTTAGCAAATGTTATCAAGGGGTCACAGTATCAGAAAGGTTGGGAAGGAACCGCTGCGCTAATATATATATTTTACATTCATATATATATGAATTTTATTC